>JAQIUQ010002980.1:0-22500 GCA_030378365.1 Hybognathus amarus | reverse complement strand
AAGGCCTCATTACAGTACATAAGATCCAGGGGGCGGGTTTGGATCTGGATCTAACTCCTCCCACCTGGATTTCGGTGTTCTTGGGTTAGAGTTAGGGTTAGGGGTTAGGGTCAGGGTCAGTGAGGACCATCTCCTAGTGAGCTAAACTTAAAGTTTAATGTATTTAAAATAGATTCAAGCTATAATCATGTTTGCATAATACAAGCAGTTAAGTGTCGAAAACATTACATACAATAAATGTACACGTAGAATATACTTAAAGAGTTAGTTCACCCAAAAATGAAAATTCTGTCAGTAATTACTCATTCATCATGTTGTTCCAACCCCATAAGACTTTCGTTCATCTTCGGAACAAAAATTAACGTATTTTCGATTAAATCTGAGAGCTGGATCAAGGCGCCTCCAAGGGATTCGAAACTGGCCAGCCCAAAAGTTATTAAAGACATTGTTAAAATAGTCAGAGTGACTACTGTGGCTCAATCTTAAACGACAAGCGACGAGAATACTTTATTTTTTAATCAAGTGACGAAAATACTTTTTGTGCGCAAAAAAACGAACAAAAAAAATTATTCAACTATTCATTTCCTTCTCTGCGGATTTCACGTAGTGAAACTACGCAAAGCTTCTAGGTTGTACATCACACACATGACCAGCGTCGGCCAATAGTGAGCCTATGTGTAATTTGTGTTCCGAAGATGAACGAAAGTCTTATGGGGTTGGAACAACATGAGGGTGAGTAATTACTGACAGAATTTTCATTTTTGCATGAACTAACCCTTTAAGTGCTAACTGAAAGTAAAGGTTTTTCCATAATTATGTTTAAGGGTGATACATTTCAGTGTTTAACTTAAAGACTTTTTTGTTTTAATTTGTGCTAAACAATTTTGGTTCCTCACTCGATTACAAATCTGGGCCCTGAAGCGAAACCAGTAGAGAATCGCTGATATTGATCCTTCCTGGTCTTTCGTTCTGCCCCGTCTGTCTCCCCAACAGCTCCTGTTCTGTGGTTTACAGTGTCTAATGGCCGCATTTACACTGCAGGTATTGATGCCCTGATTTTTTTTTTTTTTTTTTGATGACCAGCTTGCATCTTCTTTTAAAAGTGACCCATTTACAATATCTGCATTTAACACTATACATTTGGTGAAACAACCCAAGGTAGACATACTGACCCAGAAAAATGTAGGCAGACAATGACAAAAAATTTTACAAAGGACACAAACAAAATGACAATACATCTTTAAAAGTCGGCAAAACATTTGCCTGAGCCTTCCTCTATTGTGCAATTGAAGAGAGTCATGTGATCACCTTTAGTGTCCACCTGAGTTGACGTCATTCGAAACCGTCACTTTTTCAGTGATGAATGACTCGCATAGACAAGGGAATATCCAATCTGTCCACTTACATGGCAAACACAAATGCACGTATCTGATTAATATCAAATTTATTTCCTCATGTGAATGAGGCCTGAAACTGTTCTGAGAATATTGGAATCCATGTGCTTTTTTCATGCTTAGACGTTTGAGGGTTATATCCAACTTATGACACATGGGATGAATAATTCTGAATTGAGTCACTTGAACCATGTAATGTAATTGCGGCACATTTCTGTCTTCTTCTTTTAAACCCCAAATATGTGGTTGTCCTTTCACCTGCACTCCACGTTTTACCTGTTTAGCTCAGTGCAACCCAACTGATATCAATCCCTCACCTCCTCTTCCCACTCTTCCTCATGCTCTTTCTCTGACAGACACCGTTGAAAGTGATCTGCAAGTTGTCCATGGTCCCAACATCAGCCAGAGGGGCTGGAGCAGCTCCAGGCTCAGACCACAGTTCACTAGGAAGGAGCTGCAGTCGCTTTACAGAGGCTTCAAAAACGTAAGACTGCTTAAAGAGATCTTAAAGAGATAGTTCACCCTAAGAATTAAAAAATTGTCATAATTTGGTTAAATAAAGAAATCAAGATGAATTGAATGTCTGGAACTGTTTGTCTGATGAGAGTCAGTAAGGAACCGCTGAAAGATGTCTTCATTTTTCACTACTCTGTGTGCTTTTTTTCTGCGTAAGTTTGAGTTAACTGTGATGCTAGTTGAGTCTCCTGGACATGTAGCCGTGCACAGATGGCTGACGGCCAAGGTTAGGATTTTTGTTAAATAAGTACTCTAAGAATTTTGTTATGTTCTTCACCAAACCCTATCTGAAGTACTACCAGAACATATGGAAGACACTTCTCATGTTGCATGGGACCATTCTGTGATATTTTCTCAACTTATTTTTAAAAGCTTGATGGTAATCACTGTTCACTTACACTCACCTAAAGGATTATTAGGAACACCATACTAATATTGTGTTTGACCCCCTTCGCCTTAAGAATTGCCTTAATTCTATGTGGCATTGATTCAACAAGGTGCTGAAAGCATTCTTTAGAAATGTTGGCCCATATTGATAGGATAGCATCTTGCAGTTGATGAAGATTTGTGGGATGCACATCCAGGGCACAAAGCTCCTGTTCCACCACATCCCAAAGATGCTCTATTGGGTTGAGATCTGGTAACTGTGGGGCCCATTTTAATACAGTGAACTCATTGTCATGTTCAAGAAAAAAATATGAAAATTTGAGCTTTGTGACATGGTGCATTATCCTGCTGGAAGTAGCCATCAGAGGATGGGTACATGGTGGCCATAAAGGGATTGACATGGTCAGAAATGATGCTCAGGTTGGCCATGGCTATATAAACGGTGTCCAAAATGGCACTAAGGGGCCTAAAGTGTGTCAAGAAAACATTCCCCACACCATTACACCACCACCACCACCAGCCTGCACAGTGGTAACAAGGCATGATGGATCCATGTTTTCTTATTCTGTTTACACCAAATTCCAACTCTATCTGAATGTCTCTAACAGAAATTCGAGACTCATCAGACCAGGCAACATTTTTCCAGTCTTCAACTGTCCAATTTTGGTGAGCTCTTGCAAATTGTAGTGGAGATGAGTGGTCACTGACTGGGGTCTTCCGCTGTTGTAGCCCATCCGCCTCAAGGTTGTGCGTGTTGTGGCTTCACAAATGCTTTACTGCATACCTCAGTTGTAAGGACCACACCCCTAAATGCATTGAAGCAACTGCCATGTGATTGGTTGATTAGATAATTGCATTAATGGGAAATTGAACAGATGTTCATAATAGTCCTTTAGAGAGTGCATATGGATGAGCGCAAAGATTTTTTTTTTTTTTTTTTTTAATTCTCATTTTTTGGTCCAAAAAAGAAAGAAGGGCATACTGCATTAGAACAACACCAGGGTGAGGAAAGATGACTTCATTTTAATTTCAGGGTGAACTATTCCTTTTAAAGCTAGTTGCAAAAGTGAAGGTATCCTTAAATTCTTGCCATGTTTCTAAATAGGAGTGTCCCAGCGGATTGGTGGATGAGGAGACGTTTAAATCGAATCTATTCCCAGTTCTTCCCTCAAGGAGGTGGGGTGATTGTTGCATTAAATCTGGTTTGATTATGTGGATGTAATCTTAATAAGTGAACAAGTGAAGTAATAAATGAATTCACACAATATGAATATGACACAAATGTAAAAATATATAATATAACATTTAATTAGTATTAATCAGAATTTATGTATTTATTAATTCATCTTTTTTAAATTAAAATATGTGTTACATTGTTTATATACAATTTGATGAGTGAGTGAAATAATATACAGTTATGTGTGTGGGTGTATATATATATATATATATATATATATATATATATATATATATATATATATATATATATATATATATATATATATATATATATATATATATTAGTTAGAATATTAATAGAGAGTTAGAATATTAATAGAATGAATTAGCATTTTATTTATTTTAATCTATTCATTCATTATTTTTTTCAAATGTGTTTTATCAAAAATAGGTTTTAAACAGTCAAAGTGTATATAGTTATTTATTTATTTTACATAGTTGTTTAATAATCTTTTAAAACCCAAATATTATAATCCAGAAAAAGTTAATCATTCTTTTTTTTTTTTTTCAGATGCCACCACATATGCACATTTCCTCTTCAATGCTTTTCGACATGGACCGAAACGGCTCTATACGCTTTGAGGTTAGGGACATTGTTAAATACTATTAAATATTACCAAAACAAAATTATTTGTCTTTTGAAAGACTTCAGCTCTGTAATACCACTATATTCAACTTTATTGTTTATGAAGATAAAATTATTATATAATTATATATCTGCCTGAATTTCCCCAGTGTGGGATTAATAAAGTCTACTTACTTACTTGCTTACTTACTTACTATACATCTTGATTAGGCCAGAGGAACAAAATATTATTTTCAGAATTGCTAATAGTATTTTACTTATGTTCTCAACAGAACACAAGTGTTAGTCCAACAGACCACTATATTAAATTTCATTATCTTTAAACGTGTTTTGGCAGGAACTTTGTAATAGGCCTGTCTGTTCTGCTCCGAGGTTCTGTGACATAGAACTGAGGTGGGCCTTTAACCTCTATGACATTAATAAAGACGGCTACGTCACCAGAGAGGTACGAAAGGCAGATGTTAACAGACTGCACATTGTTTCTTTAGCACAAATATGTATTTGCTATTGTTCCTACTTTCTACAGGAAATGCAGGCTATCATGAAGTCCATTTATGACATGATGGGCAGGCACACTCTCTCCTAGTGTCAAAGATGATGCTGCATTCGAACACGTGGAGAAATTCTTCCAGGTACCCAACTTTTAGCAGTCTCATGGAAAGTTATTTCAACCAGCAATGGTCATCTGTTTGAACAAACTCTCAAAACACCTTTGTTTCACAGAAAATAGATCTGGAACAGAGACGGAGTTGTGACCATTGATGAGTTCATAGAGACCTGTCAGAAGGTAGGCCAGGTTTAAAAGGGGTCATATCATAAGAAATCATTGAAAATATAGTTTAACTTTTGGAGCTTAACTTCCTCCCCAAAAAGGACATTATCGAAAACCAAGCTACAAAAGCAGCTAATTCAGAAATATTTTTGAAATTGTGAACATATGGCCGCTCACATTTGTAAATCAGCAGACCAAGTGTTTATGATGGATACTGGTCATTAAGAAATAACTACACTCTGAATTGTTTTGGCACAAAAATCTGGACTAACATTATACAGTAAGAGATACTTAAGAGGGCATTTAAATATATATATATATATATATATATATATGTGTGTGCACATATATATATATATATATATATATATATATATATATATATATATATATATATATATATATATATATATATATATATTAAATAGAACCCTCTGAAGTCATAATTTCCAAGGCCTTTCTCTCAAGTGAGGCTCCTCTGACATGCATGGCTATAATAATAAGTGTTATTATATTTTTATTACAAAAGCATGCCAGGTTTCACAGGTCAGCTTGGTTTTATATTTTGATATTATTAATATTTGAGCCTTTGCTGATCCTCGTGTGGCTGTCAAAAATCTTAAAGGGGTCAGTGATTCTTTAGGGTGTTCACTGAAAAGTTTGTAACATACTTTTGTGTGATCATATAGGAAGTGCCAAATCATTTTACCAATTTTTGTCCCGTAAATAAAAAATAACATTTTAAATATTTTGGTCAAAAATTACAAAATAGCAGCATGTTTTATAGTTTGCTATTATCTTCTTAAAACTACACTGTGTAACGCTTTTAGTTTATTCTTAGCTAAAAACACTTAGTTGTTTGAAAAATATATGTGCTCATTAATGTATATTTACTTTGTTCAAGTAATAAAGTATTCTCTTGAGTGTATAATATGCCATTGAAAATACATACAGGTAAGGGGTTCTAATGTCGGTCGCCATGTTGCCCCTCCATCTCTGAAAGTACATTAGCCAAAGAGGCACATACCCGTTAATTCAAACTTCGCGCTTCGCATTTACATTTGAGTTAACGCTCATGGACGAGTTTGAACTGGAAGCCATGTTAATCTTGGACTACATTGGCCACCGTAAGGAATTAAAAATGAAATCGGAACTGAGAGGAACAGAAACTAATATTCACTGGATGGTCATATACCTTTTCACCACTAGATGAGGGTAAAAATTACGCAGTGTAGCTTTAAGGAAATTTATCGAAAATAAAGCTATGCAGCTTGTACATTAATTTTAATTATAGGAACATCCATATTTGTCCACATTATAAATCAGCTTGGCTGATTAAATGATATTCTTTCTTCCCAATAAAAAAATACAATAAACAGACTGTTAATAAGCGGATGGAAAACATCATGAAATACAACATTTTTAGTTGTTCTGGCACAAAAATCTGGACTAACATTAAACATTATACAGGGTTTCCGTAATAAATGGACCTTTGAAGTAAAAAAAAAATGATTATGTTATATGACTCATGTTTTCATGTCCTGTCTAAATATCTGCGGTTCTCCGCCATGCTTTGACTGAGGCATCAGAGTTAATGTCAGATAAATGTCAGCATTAGACTGATCTATGTTGATATGGAGGCTCTCACTGACAGCTAGACATTTTATAAACTCTTTCTAAGATGAAGCTGTCAGCAACAATCTGCGGCTGACGCTTTTTCTCCTTTGCTAGGACGAGAACATTATGAGCTCCATGCAGCTGTTTGAGAATGTCATCTAGAGCGCAGCATGATCCTTGCTCTTTTTCCAGCATTGTTCCATTAGTCCTCAAGCGCTCCACGGGGACTCTCTAGAAACACTTCTGTTTTGCACCTAAGCCCTGTAGCATGTGAATGAACATTTTGATTGATTGTATTGAACGCTATCACCGGATGTGGGCCACCTGCGAGTGTGCCATTATTGTATGTCTCAATTTAATCTAGTATGTCTCTGAAGTATTTAAGAGAGGTTTATTCACTCATTTGTATATATGTAGATATGCCCTTAAACTGCATGTTTGCCTGCTACTTGTCTGGCCCATTGTAATTTTATACTAAGAAATAAAAGCATCCGTGAATGACTAGCACACTAGTGTGGGATGTGGAATTCCAAAGCATTCTCATCCTTGGGCGTCATACAGTGATGCTTTTGAAATTTCGTCTACATCCAACGCACATGGCACCCTGAAAATTAATTAGACCAACTGATATTTTTTCACCTAACTTTTCACCCCGTAGTGGCACCTACGTTTAAGGGTACCCTAAAAAGGCGGATATTGACGTATGGTCAAAAGCGTTGCGTGACGTCTTGGGATGAGACCGTGTTAGATTCTGATGTCACAAACCTTGTGATTAATCACATGAAATTGCCTGCGGGCTTTAGCATATAATTAACAGCAAAAGGGGAGTCTTGACAGATGTCAGGTTATCCAGGTATATTTTTCTGTTGATATGTGTATTACACAATAGTTTGATGATGAACCTATATTACAATGTTTTACCTTTCTCCAGTTGTTCAAATCATTTCTGGTGATTGTTAGATGGCAAGCAGGGAAATGGTTTTATTAACATTAGCAACACATTATTATCTGTTTGATCATAAAAAAAACATACACGGCAAGGTTGTGTTGGGAATTACTATTGGGAATAATAGTAATAATAGTTTAAAAGAAATTAACTTCCTAATTGATTTACTATGACAGGATCAGTGGTATATAATCGCACAGGATAATATGCTGACTAAAAATTAAGTAATATTTAATACAAATTTGAATGAAGACTTTCAGAGATTTGCATTATCCAGCACCAATCTAAACTATTCTTATTTATTGGGTTATAAATCAATATATTTATAAATAAATATGTATTAAATATACCTAAAGCTGCAGTCTGAGGTTTTTCTTCCTTGTCGGCTTCTCTGTTAAAAAAAATCTACAATTGCAGTAATTTGCGGAAATATCAACTTTACGTACTTCTGCACCGTTGACACAGCACAGATAGATGAACACGATATTTGAGGAGAGTGTTCGGCTGTCAATCACTTTCCCGGTGTGGATACTGCCATTCAGAATCACAGATTATTATTTTTGGAAGTATGACCAACATAAGAATTTTCACCAGAAATCTCTTCTGAACAAGTAACATTTTGTTCTGGTTCTGACATTGCAGGAAATCGTGCTGATTAAACCTAAAAATCGCTTATCACGCAAAACCGTGCAAATTATATTTTGTTCTATAAATGCTATAAATCTCCACCTCCAACATCCTCACACTCAATATAGCTTATACTAGCTGAGACTCCTTCTTTATGTGTACAGATGTAATGTAATGACGCAAAGACATTCTCGAATCTCCTGCGGAAATCCACCAGTACCACTGGAATTAAAAACATAAGACAAGCAGATAGTTTTGAACAATGGCTGGTTATGTATTTTCTCAAATATGTATTTTGGATCATTTTTAACCAAAAAAAATCTACGGACTGCAGCTTTAACAAAGAGAGACAAAGACATTATCAGAGATTTTATTCGTGCAATTTGGTATAACTGATTGATTGATGCAATGTGAAAGAAATGGTCTTCCTTTTATTTTCCATAGCCAGTTCAATGGTGTGGCACAGTATATTGTTATGCTGAATAAATATTAGATCATTTTTAAAAAAGAAACAAACAAATTATTGGTCCAGTACAAATCTGATCTTTTAGTGGCAGTCGTATTATAAGTATTTAATTTTTACAAAATAATGTCCCTTGGATTGATAGTTTTTTATGACATTAGATTTTGGAGATTTTAGTATCCAAATACGTTTGGTAACACTAACTGTATCACCAACATCCATTTGTATTTAGTTTAGCTTCCACAAGATGGCAATACTGTGCTCAAACCTGCTTGTTGCCAGAGTAAAGGATGAAACTCAGAACATACACAAGAGAAAGCAGCCTTTGTATCAAGTCATTGTTCCTTCTCGTGTCTGAACAATAATCGCATTATCCTCATTGATTTAGCTCACTCAAGTTTAACTGTCGAAAGTGTTCATACAATAAAATTCAATGTGTTATTAACATCTCAACCTACTGCAATATAAAGTTTCCTCTTTTATGGGTCACTTGGATTCCTCAAACACAGAGAAACAATTCTGTGCCTTCTCAAAATCAAAGTATTTTAAGAAAAATGTACAGTAATTCCATAATAATGTTGTGGAAATTATGACTTATGACTCACCCAGCCACTTACAATAGCAATATTTAAAAAATCCTACAATAAAAACATGTTTACATCATGCATATTTATGCTCCTCTAAGTTTATTTCAGTTGTAGGACATTTATGTGTTTACTGATAATCATGTCTGCACACGGTGTGTTAACATCTGCCCTAAATGTACAGGCCTGTTTATGTTCTCGGCCAAGCGTACTTCCTGTCTGGCCCAGTAAACCGCCCGAGCGTTGGGTTTCTGTGTAATTATCTCTGCATGTGCAGAATTGTGGTCGGGGGCTGGTGTGTGCATATCTGTGGCACTTGGGAGGAAGTCTGACCTGAGTGAAATAAGCTGTAACTTCCTGACTGAGCATTTGCAATGAGGAAGAGTCTTACAGGGAGGGGCAAAGGATCCTGTAGCTTGTCAACGACACACTTTCATCCCACAGCACAGCTGTTTTCATGCTGGCTTCAAGACTTCCATATTTCCATCCACATTACCATCACTTTCTCTGATGCGGGGCCAGAGTCTGGCTTGGTTTCACTTACTGGATTTCCACACGTGCTGCTTGTACAGTAAGTCACCTGCTTCGGCATACCTGACCTTTACAGGGTTCCTTACCAAAGATATCAGAACATGAGTTGAGATAGAGATCTTGTGTAGCATTTGAACTTATAAAATGTTGGGTTTAAAACTGAATGTAAGCTCTCTGTGAAAATTCTGTGAAGTTATTGCTTACTTGTGATATACGATTTTGTGTGATGAAATGTGTCATAGTATATATCGTGTAAATATAATATTAGGCCTAAATGTGTTTGCATCCTTACAGTTTAATAGGTGTGAGGCAGTATTTAGTATTTATTTATTTATTTATTTATTTTTTGTAGATAGTTTTTTTATTACATTATGGGGACCAAATATACACAAGGATAGTAAAACCTGAGATCACCTACATTGTGAGAGACCAGCCAGCAGTTAATAACATACTAAATTATATATTTTGAAAAAGCAAAACTGCAGAAAGCTTTGTGTGATGGGAAGGTAATAGAAAATACAGTTTGTACAGTATAAAACCATAACATTTATGGAAAGTCTCCACAAAGATAGTGAACCTGACGTGTGTTTGTGTGTGTGTGAGAGAGAGAGAATCTTGCCTGAAGTCGTTCTGCGAATTATGAGGCAGAGTCATAAGATTCTCTTCATGATCGCAGAGACCCTTTTTAATTCATCCCTTCATTCTTTACAGGCCTTCCTAGTGTTTCTGCACTGGCCCGAACATGGACACTGTGGATTTTGACAAGATCCAGGTTGGAGAGAACAAATTTGTAAACAAGTAAGTCCGTTACAGCATAGGTGTTCTTGCTCTCGCTGTTCTCATAAACCTAACTTTATTTTCTTTTGTTTGCAGGAGCGTTATTCTCTCACACCTTCAAACGTACAACCTTTATTATGAAGGAGAAAGTCTCCAGTTGAGGCACAGAGAGGTTAGTTGGTCAAATGTAGCCTGTTGTAGGCCTAATGATGTCATACAGCTGATATCTAAAGTGACTTGTCAATTTTACAGGAGGAAGGAGAGCTGATCATAGAGGGCTTGCTCAAATGTTTTTGGGGTGTCCGCGGCCAATCAGACTGCAGATGCAAGATGAGAAGGAGTTAGATCAGGCCACACCCCTCACTTACATCTCTGAGCGATGAAACGGATATCAACACAGTCAAGTCAGATATTATTTGTTTTATTTTTACATTATAAGTCATTTTTATTATTGATCGTATTATTGTTTTTGGTGCTTTCGGGTAAATTTTTGGGATACAACAGAAATTAATTTTGCCATCACGATCGTTGTTTCAATTCACAATGAATAGGCCTAATTATATGTGACGTTTAGAAAGCGGAACCAAAATACTTAAACATTAACCAATGTATACTGACCTTGTCTACACAAACATAATTAAAAACTTTTACAGGCCTGTATCTTTCAAAAGATGGGGTCGTCAGCAAGATGTTGTTTTAATGTTTTTGAAATAGGTCTGTTATGCTCATAAATACAGTAAAACAGTGAAAATGATATGGTGATTTTTTATTTTAATGATTTAATGTTGATTTAATGTAATTTATCCCTGCAAAGGTAAAGCTGAATTTTTCAGCATCATTGCTCCAGTCTTCAGTGTCACGTGATCCTTCAGAAATCATTCTAATATGCTGATTTGCTGCTCAAGGAACATTTCTTATCATCATCATTGATGAAATCAGTTGTGCTGCTTAATATTTTTGAGTAAATCATGATACATTTCTACAATTCTTTAATGAATAGAAGGTTTGAAAGAACAGTGTTTATTTGAACTATCTGTTATAGGGGAGAGGCGGGGCACAACCTGAACGCATTTTGGCTTTGTTGCTCAATTAATTAAAAATAATTAGGTTAGATTAATACTTTTTTACACAAGCAACATACACGTCTCTGCTACAAATGACCACTTAAAGTTTTTTCTAGGACCTACCATTTTCGTACAGTTGTACTGAAAGTGACAGAAGTGCAAAATGTTACAACTTACCCCATATGCGGGGTTAATTGTAACAGACAGAGGGGTTAGTTGTAACACTTGTGTGTAACACACATAATTCAGTACTATTTTATTTGTATAGTTTGATATTGTTTGTACATCTGTATAGACAGATATCCATACATCCATCCCTCATCCAATCATCCTTCTATTATGGATCAATATCATGGATAGAGACATAGAAAAGGGCTGCATAGTTTTGCAATAAATAATAATAAATAAAATTATAAATATTGTAATTGCAATTCAATTAGATTTGTGTGTGGCAGCTGCATGTACAAATTATTATTAATAATAATAAGAGTAATAATAATAATACAAATGAGCTTAAAATAAAAATTTAAAGGGTTTATTGCATTAATAACAGGCCATATTTTTAATAAATAAACAAGTTATCATTCATAGTACACTAAATTTTAAACATTTTATATTCCAACACTGTTTGTGAAAGTCTAACAAAGTTAAATGTATACTCAAACCTGAAAAGTTGTGTGGCTCCGTTTTCATTTGATTATCATTGTACACTTGGCGGCTTAGTTGTAACACTCTGTTAAGCGAACCCCGCTGTGTATTACATATTTTAACCCTAGCTAACAGTCGCTATAGGAATTGCTGATGTGTTTCAAAACGATGCTATTTTTGAGCCAACAAGACAGTGATTAGGGCAATATAAAGTTAGATTTGGAAACGTATACACCCAACTCAGAAACCAAAAAAAAATATGATGAAAAAATTACTTTCATGGTGCCAAAACACTCTTTGTCCAGTATCTTCATGAAATATAATCACACTTTCCGCAAATTCGTGGAAGACCGTCTTCTGGCAGCAAGAGAAAAATAGCGGAAAGACAACCTGGCTTGATCCTGACTGAACTATGTCGAACGGTCCGTGTTACATTTAACCCCGCGTCCAGGTTGTGGCCCCGCTCCCCATTAATGCACAGGCCTACTAGTAATTTTCAGTTTTGATTCCTTTTGATTAAATTGTCCTTTCCGGAATAAAAGTATTAATTTTTTTTAAATGTATAAACCCAAACTTTCAGAACAGTGACGTTAGTGTATGAATGGAAAGTTGGGAAAACAAGAGCTGTTTACCATCATTTACTTTGGACAAGTTGTTTATTATTCTAAACTTTTGTTTGTCTGTCACTTAAATGCTGTAAGAATTCTGATGCTGTCAAGGTTTTTATCGTTCATTAGCTGGATACAATTCTGAGTGATTCAAACGATATCGATTTATTTGTGCCGTTGTTTTTGGCAATATGTCTTTATTGAAGGGGCTGCCGGATTTGCATTTGTTTGCTTGCGTTTAATAACCATTTGAAATTAGCAAACTGGCAGCTCCAGTAGAACAGAAAAGGTTAATCTCAAACTCTTTCATGAAAATTAGCATGGTACAACTTACTAAACTAATTTAATAACCAATTAAAAAGGAATCTATGTAGGCTACATGTATGATAATGCTACCCTATCTCACGACCAATTTGTATCAGAATTCATACGAGTGATTAAAAAGTGGCTAATTCGTACTAACTCGTACGCTCACTCGTACAAATTCATACGATTTGTCTAAACCCACGTGACGGTTAAGTTTAGGGCGGGCTTAGGGGTAGGTCATTCGTACGAATTCATACGAATTGGCCAATTCGTAAATATGTACGATTTAGCAAAATCGTACTAATTTGTACGAGTAAGGTCGTATGAATTGTTACGAATTAGCCACCTCGTAAAATTCGTATGAATTCCCGTGAGATCGGGTTGGATAATGATGACACTGTACCCACATTTAACCAGCGTTTTGGATAATGGATGGTTATTCAGCTGCGGGCGCCCTCTTCTGGCGAGACTCATGAATTCATTTGGCACGACAGGACAGTGCATTATGGGTATTCCGTAGCCTCTGTACACTTGTTATTGTTCGATACATGATGGTATACATATGGTATAACCATAGGTTAGCCTACAACGTCCATTGTCGAACACCAGCACAAATGATCCTGTCCGGTTAAGGCGCCCCATTTAAGGGTATAGAATGGAGCAGACTCCGAACCACAAGTTGCCTATTACATTGGTTGAGCAGAAGTTCCAAAAATTGCCCACCTCAAAAAGGAAACTAGATAATACACAAAACTTCCTCAAAAAGGAATACAAAATTAGAATTACAGAATTATAAACACTTTCACAAGCACAAAATGATGAGCTCAGAACTCTTGCCCATTGACTTCAAATGGTTTTCACCAGAATGTCCTTTTAATTAGGGTTCCTGCTTTCTTGCCGTTTAGAAATGATGAAACAAATCAGGCCGTGTATTTCTGCAAGAGATGACCAATCAAACGACTCTGGTGAAGAAGGGAGAGACAGGTGAATACATTTTGACTTTTCGAAAAAAAACAAAAAACTTCACAGTTTCCATGCCTATTCTTCATATTTGAATGTCAGTGTGTGATTTGGTAAAGTCTTCATATGGCAGGTGAGGGCCAGCAGGGTCGAACACACTCGGATTGAGGTCACCAGGACCAGGAGTGATGTCAGCGGGAAGAGAATAGGTGGACGTCGAACTTGGCATCAGGAGAGTCAAGAGACACCGATGCTCCTTCAACGGACACTTTTATAACCACAAGGCAAGCGTCATGTTTCGTTACACCCGTTATTAAATTCTTGCTCACTTTTGCTCACATTTGATTGTTTGAAACAGACAGCTGTTTTTGCGCCGGCGTTCGGCTCTGTGACCAACGTCCGCATCAACAGCTGTATGACGACGGCACAGGTAATGCGGGTGTTGCTGAGCAAGTTCAAGATTGAGAACAACCCGGATGAGTTCAGCCTCTATCTTGTCCACACGAGTGGCGGTATGTCCTGACTCAGTTCACATGTGTCGTGTTGTTGCAATGCATTCTCACCCCAAGGCGTCACCTTTTGACCATGCTTTCAATATTCAACGCTTCAGGCGCCCTTTGAGCGTCAGCTTACATGAGCGCGATCCTCTGGCGTCATCAGAACTGACGCTAAGGAAAGCGGTCAGTTAGATGACGCGGGTAGGTTTAGGTCTGGGGTAGGGTTACACGCGATCCTAGGGCGTAGTCTAACTGATGCTAAAGGTGGGGCCACTCATGAGAATCCGTTATTTTTTCCATATTCCATTTATTTTCTCCCAAATTCCGTTTTCTCCGTTTTAATTTCTGGGAATTCTTTTTTTTTTTTACCCTTTACTGTTATTTTAGTTGTAAAATAGACTGAGCTACTTGCGTCGTGATCGCAGAATTATTATCAGGCCCTGTGGTAAAGGGCACCTGAGAAGCATCAGATATTGAAGCACTGGCCAAAATGCTTCCCAAGGCGTGCAGTCAGGTCAGCGCCTTGGGGGTGAGAATGGGCTCGTTGTTGTTCTTTTGTTTGTGCCTGAGTTCGTATTTCCTATCTCTCTCTCCTGCATCCCAGAGAGACATCAGGCTGAAGCCCAAGCTGGTCAGTCCTCCTGGCTGGTCAGAGTCTTGCAAGGAGCCTTGTGAGACAGGTCGGCCAAATGTTCCTAATGGAGACGCGACCAGGTGAGGAGGTTACCCATGGCGTAAGAGACCAAATATCTATCTATCTATCTGCTCGATCCGTTGCGGACTCCGCCGCGCCGATTCCGTCCGCCCGCCTGCCGTCTGTCTGTCTTTATGGCTGTCTTTCTGGCTGGCGGCTCACTGGCCAAATTACTTCAAATTAAATAATTGAAATATTTAAATAGATAAATATGTAATTATTTAGTTAGTTAATAAATATGTAATTACTTCATCTGTTGTTACTTAATTAGTTTATTTTTCCCTAAATGTCTAAAGATAACAATAAAATGAAGCAATGAATGCAAACTAATGCTAAAATGAAATGCAATGCACATGTATGAATTTGTTTGGTGAATTTATTTAATACGTCATTTGTATTAAATGTTTAAATTAACATTATTTTTTATTAACATTATGAATTATGTATGTAATGAATGCTTTAATTTTGAGTAGTTGTTATTTATTTATCAAAATAAAACATGTAAAACAAATATATTTTCCAGACTGGTCATATAAAAGATATTTTAGATATTAATTCGGTTTATTTCCAGTATTTTTTTACATCATTATTAAAAAAAAATGCACATTGCATTGTTCAATTCAATATTCTACCCAAAGTGTCAGTTTGTATCAGAATTCAGCCACAGTTAGTGCAAGTTTGGATATTGTTGTAATACTTAATTTTGTCCTCAAGGTGGCACAATACATCAAGTTTGAGCTTCCTGTTTTACAAAGTTTTATTGCTAAACTGCAAGAGGAAGAAGAAGAGAGATGCTGAAACTGAAGAAGAGGTACAGTCTATTATACATGACAAAAAAACGGTAACACTTTACAATAAGGTTCATTTATTAAACATTAGTCCATGCATTAACTAACATGATTTGTTACTGTATTTGTTATTTCTTTGTTAACGTTAGTTAATACAAATCTAGCTGTTCATTGTTGTTCATGTTAGTTCACAGTGCATTAACTAATGTTAACAAGATTTTAATAAAGTATTAGTAAATGTTGAAATTAACATTACCAAAGATTAACAAATGCTGCAGAAGTATTGTTCATTCTTTGTTAATGTTAACTAATGTAGTAACTAATGAACCTTATTGTAAAGTGTTACCAAAAAAACTGATACATGATTTCTAGAGTCTTTTGAAATCATTGTGTGACTCATTTCCTTTCTGTGTTCTTCCTGTTAACTCAGGTACGCTGATTGCGCCGTATCATCAAGAAATACATGAAGTCTTTAGTTGATAAAACTACTTGATGATGCACCATCTTTAAAGCACCAAAATGGTGCTATCTCAGGAACAGGAACATATCCTTACTTTACTTTGGCTCTCTATGAGCCTGTTATTGTGTTCATGTGTAATATATACATATATCATAATACAGAAAATCCAAAAGTACCATGGCTTTCTCTAAATAAGCTTTATTGGATAAACAGCAGATAAACAGATACTTGGCCTTCTTTCTCACAAAGGAAGTTAAATGGGTCGATGTCCGACTTTTATGCACAATTGCAATGAGCCATAAGAGTGTTTATTTTTCTAGTTATTAAAAATCTGATTTAATGTAGTGTGAATAAACAGACAATGTGAAACGAAGAGAAATAATTTGTAAATCTAATCTATTTGCGATTATTTTGCAGACTGTTTGTAATGTTTGTTAGTATTCAAAATATTTAATATCTTTAATTTGTGAGGCGGTTTACAAGTGTACTGTGTATGCACAGATTTTTGCTTTTAATGAAAAAAAATACAGAATGTATATTGTGAACTCGTATGCTCATTTACCTCAGTGAAAGATCTCATTACATTTCAGTGATCCCTAGTTGTCTATTATTAATATTTTTCTCATGAGTCTCATGGGTCTGTTTAAGCAGTAGAGATAAAAAATAACAGTCCATTTACCACGAATATGTCTTAGCCCCACTGCATTACTCCACATAGGCATGACATTTCAACATAAGGATCATTTTTCCGTGTGGAATAAAGACTTAATCTTTCCTAATATATTTGATTAGTTTCTTTAACACTCCTAAGCACTGATTTATTACTATTACAACTAAGATTTGAGAACTTAATGGTCAGAGATAATAGACACAAGAGGAAATCGAGATGTGGAAGCAATGAGATGTAAATCTTATTAGAAATTGCTTTAAAAATGAGTGAAGACCAGTCTAGTACCAAGCACTAATTCATCCTTTATTGAGCCTTTGTTCTCAAGTGGGCGGGGCCATTGAGCATCCTGATTGCTCATTGGCTCCTGTGTAGTGAGTGAAGGTTTCATAAGGTGGTTGTTTACAGCTTCTCACAGTAAGACTGGGCAGTTCAAGCACTGAAGAGAAGCCACTGATCATCACCCGGTACAGATTTACTACATTTTATAAATCATAGATTAGATTTGCAAAATAAGGAAGATGATAAATGATACATGAGGCAACACATTTCAACATATCAAATCTAGGCAAGAAACTTTTCATTGGTTTAATTTATTTATTTATTTTTCATATTACAGTAATAGACTGAAATAGCCATGGTGATGTCATTGATGCCACAATGGTTGTCTATGTAATCAGCGTGGCTGACTATGTAATGCAATAAATGTATAACAATTTATATAGTGTATGGCACAACAAGTGGGTCACTATGTCAGCAAATCATACGTAGCACTAATTCTTAGGTGAGCTTTGACAATTGAAACACCAGTCAGGACGTGTGTTTGTTGTCAGTGTTCAGCACTTGTCTATATGTGTGCAATGGTGCGTATAATCAGATTCAGATGACCTGTGCCACTCCCCGCACTGTAATTGTCTAAACTGACCAAGGCTATTTCTGTTTAGAATAATTCTGTTGAATGAAATATTTAACATTTTCAACATAACATTTTTAAAAATGTTTATTTAATGTTATATTAAAAAATAAACAATCATTAAATATTTTAAAATACACACACTATAATATTCAATGGATAAAAATAAGAAAAATCTACATTTTAACCTTCCGTCTTCGTTTCCTGTTTACACTTCTGGGCTTCGGGGTCTATACGACCCGACAATTGATTGAGTAATTGTACAAAAAATATACATTTTTAATCATACAAATAATATATCTTTTTTGTTGTTGTTGTTTCCTTCTCATCTATTCATTAATGCTGTGTTTTTGGGGATATAAAGTACTTTTGTATCCATATACCACACAATTCCTACACTAGGAATTGTGTGGTATATGGATACAAAATTAGCTTGCATATGAAATATTATTTTTTTTTGTGATACATTGCATTTATGCTCTAGTACTAGGCCTTAATTTCTGTGTAAAAAAAATCAGATTCATGCCGGATTTTTTTATTTATTTATTTATTTATTTATTTATTTTTTGACAAATGAAGAAAATAAATGTAGGTTTTTTTTTTTTTTTTTTTTTTTTTTTTTTTTTACATTTCCCATTTGTTTCAATGTGGGGTCATATTGACCCCGAAGACCAAAAGTGTAAACATTTTCTTACATACCTTCAGAAAAAACCGAATCGAGCCCAGTTATTTTTTGTTTTTGTTTTGTGTGTGTGTGTGTGTGTATAGATAATGTATGAAAAGTCACAAATCTTATTCCACTGAGATGAAGGGAACCTTTTTTTATTAAGTAAAAGTCGATTGAGGGCAGCAATAAATTCTAAATAAAACTTAGCAAATTTTCATAAAAATAAATACATTCAGAATAACTTTGAACAGTAGCAATGTTTATAATTTTTTCTACTTCAAAATGCCATGTTTAATTCAATGTGTCACTTGCCCTTTCTTTGTATTTATTTGTGAAAATTGTTTCTACGCCAATTTTTTATGAAGTAGAACCCAACATTATGTGAATAAATCGAGTTTATGAAGCGGATAAATAATTTGTAAATCTATCTATTTGCCACTATTACAATTTGTTAAGTGTTTATCTTATTATTATTATTATTATTATTATATTATTAATATTTAATTATCTAACTTGTGAACATTAATGTATGGTATTAGCTTACATGAACCAAATATATTATTACAGCATTTATTAAAAAAGTTAAATTTGTTAATGTCCTTGTAGTTCACATGCATTGACTAATGTTAGTTAAACTTTTGATCTTAGAATGTTGAGAGTTAACCTTTACCAATATGAATGAAGATACTGTAGGAGTATTTTCACTAGTTGTTTCACTACATTTTGTTGTTCAAAATTAATAAAACATTTAATACTAAATTAAAACTTCATTAATCTCTGCAAAACAAAATGCTTTTTGGAGATTGGAGAAATTGGGAATTTTAAAAGTTGTAAAGGTGAGAGGTGTTTTTATTCCTCAACTGGTGTTTATTGAAGTGATGAATTGCCTCATGTAGCTCTCTAACAGAGCTATCCATTTACAAAGTCCATTTGGGAACAATAGGCTTTGCATATGAAAGTGTGTTGCAAGGAAGGAAGCTAGAGCAGGCATGTGATTGGCTAAGGACAAAAAAGCAGGAAAATATACCGAGCCCCCCCCCCTCTAAATCAAATATACCGAGCCCAACAACCCCCCCCCCCACACACACACACACACAAAAAAAAAATCAAAGTCAAAATCAAAGCCAAATATAGTCTTCACTGTATAAATTATACATTGATTCTTATTAAAGCTACTATTAAAGTTCTCAGTCAAGAGCAGTGAGTGATTTCCTCTGTGTTTTCTTGTTTTATTAACATTAAATAGATAGTTCTCCCAAAAATTGTAATTGTCACCATTTACTCTCTCAAGTTGTTTTAAACCTGAATAAGTTTCTTTCTTCTGTTGAAGTTATTTGGAAGAATTTGGGTAACCAAACAGTTGATGTACCCAGTGATTTCCATAGTATATTTTTCCCTATGGAAGTCAATGGGGACCAGCAACTGTCTGGTTAACCACATTCTTCAAAATATCTTCTTTTGTGTTCAGCACAAGAAATAAATTAATACAGGTTTGGAACAATATTACAGTGAATAAATAATGACAGAATTTTTATTTTGGGTCAACTATCCCTTTAAGGACAAGCGGCTGCATGTTTATTATTAGGGCTACTGTCACTTTAAGACCTGTAAGCGACGCGTCTAATATACACGCATTTGACAAGCAGATTTCTCTCAATTTTCTTGGTTTGCTTTCAGTTTAGACATAACCAAATTTTCTTATGTAAACCGTGTGTGTATTTGAGAGTATTAGCGAAATAAGAATCGGAAAGACAACTTAGTCCAGCAGCAACCAGGCGCAGAGACAAGCTTTTAGTGCATGTGCGCGTCGAGTGTTCGCTCTCAGAACAGCTGATCAGCAGTGAATGACGTTTAACCGGCAAGGCTTTAAAGCACATGCAAATAATGAACTTTTGTGAACTCACTGAACTGATGTGGCCGTTACTCTGCGTTAATATTTTATGTGAGTAATTGTAACGTTGGTTGTACACTAATGCTGTTGAGAAGGAGGCGTCAGAACTGCAACTGATAGAATGCACGATATACTATTTTCTACAAAAGCAGTCAGCAGTTTGCTTGGAGCAAGGGTGCATCACGCAAATTTGAATTATATCGGCATATCGCCAGCCCTACTGGGGACCTAGCGGTGATGTTCTTGTCAACTGACAACGATACCACTATAGCGCGGAGCGACTGAGGTACGGAGATTCAGCAGTGAACAAGCTCGAACGCAAGTACGTCCTTGTTGATACTTGGAAAGGAAGGAAGAATCTGCTACGCACGTCAGCCTTATATCCCCTATTCACTCCGGCAGCCGACACCTCCCCCCCTCGCTTTTTTTTTTTTTTTTTTTTTTTTTTTACAGATCTGCATGATTCCACGTAGGTCACATTTTCAGGTCGAAAAATCCGAATTCCGGATTAATACGGAAAAATCACATCCCTGCTAGAGTTGATTAGCCGCATTTCCGCTGTGATGCCAGGGCTTAAAACGGCCACTACAAAAAGCCACCGATCCCATTTCCGCTGTGATGCCAGGGCTTAAAACGGCAGCTGCAAAAGCCACCGATCCCAAAACCACGCTGTGTCTCCACTTTCAGGCCAGAAGCTCCGCAGCACATAATTATAGCGCTTCATTATATAAAACATTATTGTGACCGGTCATATTCATCTGCAAAGACATACAAAGCCAAACCACAACCAAAACAACATTCTTCCGCAGAATGCCTGCGGTTTTGTTTTTTAATTGCTCGAGCTTTGTTTTTTAATTGCTCGGGCAAAAGCTACATAGTGCACCTTTAACAAATGAAACCTATTTACAGTGAACCAATATCATTTACTTGTAAAGTAGCCTATTTTAAAAGTGTCTGATAAAAAGTGAAAGGTATGAAACAATTATTGAAATAGGATGTCCTACCTTTTTAAATCGATGTAATATAATTCTCAGGAACCTTTATTAAAATATGTGTATCAAGATATAAATTTATTTCCGTTGTCTTTTGAAAGGACCTCTAATCATGATGGGCAATCAGAAGCTCCTGGTCATGTGGGTGTGCATGTTACTGGTGGTGTCGTTGTTTCCCTTGGCCCACTGCAAACGTGGAGGTGGTGGCAGAGGTGGACTTGGCGGCAGAGGTGGACATGGCGGAGGCGGAATGGGTAAGCCGGCCAAAGCCCCTTCCCAGAACAAAGGCGTGAAACTGGCAGGTGCCGCCGTCGCGGGGGCTCTCGGAGGAGCAGCCATCGGATACGGGCTGGGCTCTCTGGGCAGACCGAGCTACGAAGATGGCAGCAGGCGCAATTACCCCAATGGACCTGGAAACCACAGTCACTCATACTGGGAGAATAAAAGGAACACTGGCAGCTCAGAGCAGGCAAGCATCCTCATAACACTAGGAACAGTGGCACACATTTTTATGTGGGGATGAATTACATGGGTTGAGGTATTTGTTTTGCTGAGAGACAATTTCATAGTGCAGAAAGGCTATCATTTTCTTTGATGAAGTGAAACTTATTTATTACGAGGATGAAATTTGAAATGTGAGAACTTACGCATGTCAATGCAAGGAGGTTGAGATCATTTCAATTTTTACTGTTAAACATAGTCTCAGCCGTTGGTTGGTGTGATGAATATTAAATTATATTTAATTTATGGTGTGCTGCTATTGCCTAAAAAGTACTGCAACTTTTAACTTACATGATTTTATTTATTTTGGTGCTCACATCGTCGTTACTAAAGGTTTAGTTCACCCAAAAATTAATGTGCTACAAATCCATAAGACTTATTCATCTTCGGAAAGCAATCGTAACT
>JAQIUQ010002977.1:0-7500 GCA_030378365.1 Hybognathus amarus | reverse complement strand
CTGCTTGAAACAGAAAAGTTCTCCAGACCTCAAAAGACCTCCAAGAGGTCTCAAGCGTGAAATATGCTTTTAACTGGCTCCACAGCAGGAGCCTCAAATGGACAAGGCGTTTATATTTGACGTGCTCGCAGTTTTACTATTCTTTGAATCAAAAAGGGGGCAACTCTGAATAATTGTCCTTTACGCTAAACCATCAGGAATCAGTGGTAAGAAGTAATAGTAAGGTACACACGTAACAATGCATCCGAAACCACATACTACCTACTATATAGTAGTATGCAATTTCATTGCAGCTTTAAATAAGAAAATAAGAAAAAATAGTAGTTAAAATATGTTGTATTGCAGAAATACAAGGGTTTCTCAATGTTCTTCTCTTAAGATGTTAAAGGAATACTCCACTTTTTTGGAAAATATGCTCATTTTACCACTCCCCCAGAGTTTAACAGTTTCGAATCCATTCAGCCGGTTTTCTAATACTTAGAAGAATATCAGTAACCCGACAGTTTCTGGTCCCATTGACTTCCATAGTAAAAAAATATACTATGGAAGTCAATGAGAGCCAGAAACTGTCTGGTTACTGATATTCTTCTAAATAAAATAAAATCGTCTGAATGCATTTGAAAAAGGTAAAATTCAGCTGTTTAACTCTGGGGGAGTTGTAAAATGAGCCTATTTCCAAAAAAAGTGGAGTATCCCTTTAAGATTATTTAAACAAACAAAAGGATGTTTCTTTTAACCCCCTGGGGTCGGAGTCTATTTTCCACTGATGAGAAAAAAAAGTGAGACAAATAACTAAATCTATTTTTGTCACACGGGTAAGTGTTATACATTATTCAAAACTGTTAAATGTATTTTATTTGTGTACACTAATAATATACAGTATGATGATTTTCACATAGTTTTGAAGCAAATATTCTAGGCCACATGATTCAAAAGAAATAATCAGTATGGGTTTTAAGACCTTATTTCAGTGACATTTTGTTTTTTCACAAACCACGCATAAACTAGCCTGGCATGCCAGACCTATATCAAGATGTTAGGTCTGGGAACTCATCATTGACAGGGCTCAATTCAAAGGGCGGGATAAACGGTTGTCTTTCAAATTCTCTCTGCGTGCAATTGGATAGCGCTACAGCCAATCAGAGCAACGAGGAAGGTGACGTAGTCAGCGGAGCAAGTTGATATATTAAACTTTTACCATATCCAGTCCATACTGTCAACATTGAACATTGAAAATAAGGGAGATTTCCCAGAATCCATCCCCAAAATAAGGGATTTTTTTGTTTTTTACACGAGCCACAAACTTTAAAAATAAAACAATAATCATTAAAAGTCTTAAGAGTTTATAACTAGCCTACATATACAGCTATGGAAAAAATTAAGAGACCACTGCCAAATCAGCAGTTGCTCTGGATTTATTATTTCTAATATAGATTCATAGATCCAGAGACAACTGCTGATTGGCAGTGGTCTCTTAATTTTTTCCATAGCTGTATGTGAGAGAGAAAGAGACAGTATGTGTGTGTGTGTCTGCCGTGTGTATGAGAGAGAAAGAGACAGTGTGTCATTTAAAAAATATATGTTTAAATACTAATATCAGGCTCCACGGGGCAAGCGTAGAGATGGATTAGTGGTGCTTGGAGTGTCGGAGATGATTTGGGGAGAGGTTTGTGGCACGGTTACCGAATCAGGAGCACGCGCTGCACACTGGAAGCCTTTATATCTCAACGCGACATGCACGAGCGCGCAAAAATGACAAGCTGATTTTGGTCTTCGCCACAGCTTTTTTTGTAGCATGCGCGCCGTGCCCGGCCGCATCCGAGGACAACTTCAAAAAAAACTCGAACGAACTTCTATAACCGAATATGTCTGAGACTTGCTCCTGACCGTCACAACTCTGTCGTTATTATGTTAAAGCCTGCCCGCCGACTCTATACACGGTATGTGATTCTGGCCCTACCAGAGTTGGGTCTTTCCAGCTAAAACGTTTATGGAGAGTTGCTAGACCACACTTTGCTGCAAAGTGGTTTTTGCTTGCCGCCAGGGTGCGTGTGAGATTCATCAGGCTACTAGCATAAACGTCACTTATTTCAAAACTAAAAACTTTTACCTATATGCTGCTGACATTACTGTCAGCAGAGTTTGTGCTGAGTCTCAGTGTAATCAGCACTTTTAGCCACTGAAAATGTCACAAGTATCAGAAAAAAGCACAAATGCTCACAGCATGTGAGAACACCTCCAGGTACCCAGAAAACACTAGCCTGACTTCATCATACTCATTTTCCTATCGGAAGATGAGTCTGAAACCCCTCCGTCTGGCTTTGATTCATGAGGCGTGTCTTAACCGAACCAGGAAAAACAACAACTCTGCACTCAATTGGATAGTCGGTAAACCTACAACCAATCAGAGCAACGCAGTAAGTCAGCTACTTTGCATACAGTTGTCAAATACAGAACGTAGCCTAACTTTACTTATTTAGAAGTTAAATAACGAGTGTTGCTTCTTTTACTTATCTCCTTCATGAGTGCGACCAAAGGAGAAACCACAACGACCACAGGCTTTTCATTACGTCCCATCCTTCTTAGCGAACCGTCAGAGCCAGCTGATAAGCTTACACATTTCCCGAATCATGTGGGACGGCAAAAATATCTTTCCGAATTAACAGATGCCTTGATTGCAGTTCTCTGTTTGTCTATTAAAATTAATGCGCTGTCGATTTATTTTACAAGCAGTACGCGACAGCAGAATCTATACATCTCAATCTCTCCAGCTGCAGTCATCTTAAATTTCACCAGTTAAGCGCTCTTTGATAACGTGATGATTACGTCCTTGCAGATCACCTGTCCATCATCGTATAAAGCCCGCCTTGGCAATTTAATTTGCCTGATCAGTATTCACCTCAATGGATTGAGATTGCAGACTGAACTTCCCGTCCAAAAAATGTTGTGGGCGGAGTTCAGGCTGGCATCCAGGCTAAGAAAACACCTCAGACCCCAGAGGATTAAGAATTAACACCCTCTTACGAAACTCTTAATTTTCCTGAAGATTAAAAAAAAAAATTCTTGTGCCATCATAGTACTATAATTCAACTACTTATCACTTGTGTTGTTCATGTGTTTATCCAGATAATTATTTTTCTCTAATTAAAGGGATAGTTCACCCAAAAATGTCGAATGTGTATCATAATTTACTCACCCTCATGTCTTTACAAATCTGGATGACTCTCTCTCTTGTGGAACATAGAAGAAATCTGAAAGGATTTTAGTAACAAAACCATTTGGTTCCCGGACTAAACTGTTTGGTTTCCAACATTCTTCAAGATATCTTCTCTAGTGTTCAGAAATGCATACAAAGTATTATATACAAAATATTGGGTAACGCTTCCTTTTATAGATAGGTACTTACACGGTACTTACAGTGTACTTACCTAGAAAGTACTCACTAATATAGGGTGAGTACATGGAACAGGGTTAGGTTTAGGGGTAGGTTCAGGGTTAGTACTCAGTTATTACCCAGTAATTGTAGTTACTAAAATAAGTACATAGTATTTACATGGGTAACTGGACTGTAAAAGGAAGCGTTACCAAATATTGTACACATGAGGGTGAGTAAATGATCTTGGAAACACAGGCCATCCAGTAGGCCAACTTAGCTTGGTTTTTACAAAGGGCATCAGATCTACAAATTTCACCCAATGTTTGTGCCTGTTATACATCACATCTGAGAAATATCCTCTTCATTCCTGAAGCTCTAAATAGCAATTTGATTTTGTAATCACTCGCATTTTAGCAGGCTTATAAAGGGCATCAAATTAAACTGACAGTAGAAGTCATCAACCTTAAAAGTCATTAGATAATCACTGGGTTTTAAACGATTTTAGAGCAACAAAGATTAATTGTTAAAAATGTATTTAATAATCGTATGTACTATAGTTTTAAACTTTTTAAAAACGTGCTTGCATGTGCATATTCGCAGTATATTCCAGTCTTTTCCACAGTCCATCTGAGGTCACAGCATAGGAGCTCAGAGACAAAACATGCAGTCTGAAACATTTCTGTGTCTGCCGTCCCACAGGGCCATTAACTGGTGTGTGATAGTATTACGACATCCAAGACAGAAGAATAGTATTCCACAGTGATCATTTGAATGAAGACTAGGAGAGAGAGTGTGTGGGTTACAGAGAGAGAGAGAGAAGACAAGAAGCTCCTTTGGTGTTACTTCAGAAGAATGATGACATCTTCAAATCATCTAATGCATTTAAGGTGATGTAAGTACACTCTTCTGGCAAGTGAAACATACCAGAACGGACTCGACTGAAAGCTTGTGGTGGAGCAGGATGGAGAAATAAATCATTTAAACAGATTAATAGATGTACACATCTTTATATTAATTCACATAGTAACTCACAACTGCAGTCGAGATGCCATTGCTCTTAGTTTGTGTAGCAGCGCAAATTTAAAAATATTAATTTAGCCAAATAAATATGCCACAAATGTAATAAATCTTCCATAGGGTCTATATTAATTGCTGCTCTTGTGTAAACTGAAATATAAATATGCTAAATTTGTCACCAGAGGAAAAAAGTCTCTTTACATATTCAAGTGGGAGCAAAAAGAGATGCTTGACAACAAAAATTAAATAAAGCCACCAGAGCTCTGTATGTACATTTAAAAAGACAAGGCAACAGCCATCACATCCATGTTTTGCAAAAGTGCCCATAAATAGATTACATGCTCAAAAGTACACACTACTAAGTTAACTTACTGTAAAGTTAAAACATACTCCTGCCAAAATATAAGCAGAATATGAAGGTATTACAGCATAGACAGTGTTTCCAGTCATTCAAAATATTTTGGCGGTCGAAAGATTTTTTTTTTGTTTATTTAAATGTGCAATGTGTAAAAAAAATTGAGTATCTATTAACAGAAATGGAATATAACATCCATAACTATGTTTTCAATGGCGTATACAGAACTTGCTTAATAAAGCGTGAATGTATTTTATTACCTTAGAATGAGACATTTATATCTAAATAACCGCTGGGCAACCCCTTCTATGAAGGTACGGCATATGCGACGTAATGTTTCTACCATAGCCGAACGCGAACAGTTTCGTGTTTCGTCACTACATTGAAAGAAAGCAGCAGAAAGCCAGAAGCCATAAACACCATGATTAGTGAATTTTCTCTTGTCAGGGGTGTAAAATATGTAGTTGGGCTGTTTCATGTAACTTAGTTCTTCTCCCTCGCTGTGTTATTGCTTTGCGATGAGGGGATAGATGTGCTGGTTAGGTTTCAGTATCTACGTGCAGTGATCGTAAAACAGTAACGTTACAGGAGTCACCAACCTGTTGATTGCTGTGTCTACAAGCCGAATCTCGGAAGCATTTTAAAGTCGATCGCGAAGAGTTTTTAGAAAATCAGAGGAAAAAAAGCCTCTTGTGTGTAGTAAATGGTGTCTAGGGGATGCTGAGTTTACGATCATGTCGTTTTTGCCACACGCCACCTTTGGCTGGAGCTCACCCTCAGCCCAGTCATAGGTCAGAGTAGCAGCACATATTAGCCAGCTAAACTTTTATTACCCTGTTAGAAAATATATAGAGCTGCATAATTTTTTCATGTGGTTCTTCTCCTCGTTGATTATGGGTTTGCTATGTGGCGATAAATGTGCTGGTTACATTTGTGAGACAATTAGCTGATTACTATTATTATATCATATATTAAGACCCTTGATCCTCACCTGACTATGGCTTTGTAAACTTTATCCATGATGTGGTTTATAATGGACTGTGGTTCAGAAACAGTGACAATGTTCACACTCTTGGCTATTCTCTGCTGTCTCAGATGAGTATTGTTGTCCGTTTTAGCCACCGTAGCTTCTTCGAAAGGGGAGGGGTGAGCAGTGGGCTGGGCCCTTAGTGCAAACTCGCAACCGAACCGCTAGATGTCGCTGAAAAATCACACACTGCACCTTTAATGTGACTGCTATGGCGTTACTCTGTGATAGTCGGCTGTGATAAAACTGCCCTGTCTGTGAGTGTTTGTGTAAGCGCTGCCTTTTCCGTCAAAGGTTTCTATTTATAACATGTTTTTTGCAGCATTGAGCTTTGTAGCCAATCACACACATCTGTTGAGCGTGTGAACACATACGGGCAATCAGAATTTTCAGTGTGCGCTCTGCAAGCTAACGAGTATTGAATGCTATGTCAATGAAGATTGCACAGCGTAGACAGCTTCATTGATTTTAATTGGAGTTTTCACAAGAGTGTAGCTTTGTGTACCATGTGTTGTAACTGACTTCAGTGATTATAATGGCAGCGATCTTTACCCGCTTTCTGTATAAAGCTAATTTATATTTTCATGCTGCTAACTACACATTGCAAAGTTTCTGAATTGACAAGCGTGTTTAAAAGCACGACTTGAATCTTCTGACTAATAGAGATAACCATAGCAATGGATGGAGAAAAACAATCTGATACTGTATGACAAATGATCTGTGCATTAGGTCTTGGAGTATAAATACTACAGAAGACCATGATTTTAAACCAGGAAAAACCCTAATAGAGAACTATATACTCTATGAATTATTCCTTCAACCTTCGCTATATATGTCCAGCCAGTTCTGTTCTGGACAAGTCAATATGACTCACAGCACATTTATACCAAATTACGGTCACAGGTTTCAAAATGAACTTAGACTGCATTTAGTAATGTTGAATCTATACATTTCATCTTTTCACAGAAATCACACACACACACACAATGCTACCAGAAATCCAAAACCATTTTTAAAAGTCATCACTGACATTATCAGGGCTCTAACACTGAAGGATTTATTTTTGAGGGCCAGTGGTTAATTTTTACTTGCCCATTTGGTCCCACCATAAAAAAAGTAATAAATAAAAAAAAATTGTTTTCATTGCGCTTGACCCATGCAAACCAAAAATATAACGCTATGACAACAAATTTCAGATAGTAGCGAAATTTCACAATTCTCGATTCCATTTTGATACCATAGCAAAAATTACTAGCCTATACCTAACATAAATTTTAAATATCATAAAAGACAAGTAAACAGTCTGTTATTAAAATATAACCAAATAAGCAGACTTATGACCAGTAGGACAAATAAATATAATAGAATAAACATACAAATGAAATAAAGTGCTTTTCAGGTTTTCTTCAAGTACTTTTCATGGTATAACAGTAGATTTCAAATGTAAAATAACACTGCATAGTCTTCACTGTATAAATTAAATATAGATTAATCCTTATTAAAGCCACAAAACTTATTCAGTGGAAAGCAGTGAGTGATCTTTTTCTTTGTCCTTTGTTGTTTGACAGCAGCTTTTATATTAGGCTGCTGTCACTTTAAGGCCTAATGCCCGGGATCTGAATGTTTCAAGCATGCATTTTATTTCTCAACTGTTTACGTTCACTTTAGACATAACCGACTGTGTCTGCAGGAATATCTCTCCAGACGGGGTATTTTGGATTTTTT
>JAQIUQ010002975.1:0-15433 GCA_030378365.1 Hybognathus amarus | reverse complement strand
CCAGGCAGAGCTGTTCACGTCCCGTCTGCCCAGCCAGAGACTGTTCACGTCCCGTCTGCCCAGCCAGAGACTGTTCACGTCCCGGCTGCCCAGCCAGAGACTGTTCACTTCACGTCTGCCCTAACAAGAGACTGTTCACGTCCCGTCTGCCCTAACAAGAGACTGTTCACGTCCCGTCTGCCCTAACAAGAGACTGTTCACGTCCCGTCTGCCCAGCCAGAGACTGTTCACTTCACGTCTGCCCTAACAAGAGACTTTTCACGTCCCGTCTGCCTTAACAAGAGACTGTTCACGTCCCGTCTGCCCTAACAAGAGACTGTTCACGTCCCGTCTGCCCTAACAAGAGACTGTTCACGTCCCGTCTGCCCAGCCAGAGACTGTTCACGTCACGTCTACCCTAACAAGAGACTGTTCACGTCCCGTCTGCCCAGCCAGAGACTGTTCACGTCACGTCTGCCCTAACTAGAGACTGTTCACGTCCCGTCTGCCCTAACAAGAGACTGTTCACGTCCCGTCTGCCCTAACAAGAGACTGTTCACGTCCCGTCTGCCCAGCCAGAGACTGTTCACTTCACGTCTGCCCTAACAAGAGACTTTTCACGTCCCGTCTGCCCTAACAAGAGACTGTTCACGTCCCGTCTGCCCTAACAAGAGACTGTTCACGTCCCGTCTGCCCAGCCAGAGACTGTTCACGTCACGTCTGCCCTAACAAGAGACTGTTCACGTCCCATCTGCCCAGCCAGAGACTGTTCACGTCACGTCTGCCCTAACTAGAGACTGTTCACGTCCCGTCTGCCCTAACAAGAGACTGTTCACGTCCCGTCTGCCCAGCGAGAGACTGTTCACGTCCCGTCTGCCCAGCGAGAGACTGTTCACGTCCCGTCTGCCCAGCGAGAGACTGTTCATGTCACGTCTGCCCAGCGAGAGACTGTTCACATCCCGTCTACCCAGTCAGAGACTGTTCACGTCCCGTCTGCCCAGCGAGAGACTGTTCACGTCCCGTCTGCCCAGTCAGAGACTGTTCACATCCCGTCTACCCAGTCAGAGACTGTTCACATCCCGTCTACCCAGTCAGAGACTGTTCACGTCCCGTCTGTCCCAGCCAGAGACTGTTCACGTCCCGTCTGCCCAGCGAGAGACTGTTCACGTCCCGTCTGCCCAGCGCAGAGACCTGTTCACGTCCCGTCTGACCCAGTCAGAGACTGTTCACATCCCGTCTGACCCAGTCAGAGACTGTTCACGCCCCGTCTGCCCAGTCAAGAGACTGTTCACGTCCCGTCTGCCCAGCGAGAGACTGTTCACGTCCGTCTGCCCAGCTGAGAGACTGTTCACGTCCCATCTGCCCCAGTCAGAGACTGTTCACATCCACGTCTCACCCAGCCAGAGACTGTTCACGGCCCATCTGCCCAGCCAGAGACTGTTCACGTCCCATCTGCCCAGTCAAGAGACTGTTCACATACCGTCTGACCCAGTCAGAGACTCTTCACATCCCGTCTGCCCAGCCAGAGACTGTTCACATCCCGTCTACCCAGTCGAGAGACTGTTCACGTCCCATCTACCCAGTCAGAGACTGTTCACATCCCGTCTACCCAGTCAGAGACTGTTCACATCCCGTCTCCAGTCAGAGACCGTTTCATCCCGTCTGCCCAGTCAGAGACCGTTCACGTCCCTTCTGCCCAGTCAAGAGACCGTTCACGTCCCGTCTGCCCAGTCCAGAGACCGTTCACGTCCCGTCTGCCCAGTCAGAGACTGTTCACGTCCCGTCTGCCCAGTCAAGAGACTGTTCACGTCCCGTCTGCCCAGCCAGAGACTGTCCACATCCCAGTCTGCCCAGTCGAGAGACTGTTCACGTCCCGTCTGCCCAGTCGAGAGACTGTTCACATCCCGTCTGCCCAGCCAGAGACTGCTTCACGTCCCGTCTGCCCAGCGAGAGACTGTTCACGTCCCGTCTGCCCAGCCAGAGACTGTTCACGTCCACGTCTGCCCAGCCAGAGACTGTTCACGTCCCATCTGCCCTAACAAGAGACTGTTCACGTGCCGTCTGCCCTAACAAGAGACTGTTCACGTCCCGTCTGCCCTAACAAGAGACTGTTCACGTCCCGCCTGCCCAGCCAGAGACTGTTCACGTCACGTCTGCCCTAACAAGAGACTGTTCACGTCCCGTCTGCCCAGCCAGAGACTGTTCACGTCACGTCTGCCCTAACAAGAGACTGTTCACGTCCCGTCTGCCCAGCCAGAGACTGTTCACGTCACGTCTGCCCTAACTAGAGACTGTTCACGTCCCGTCTGCCCTAACAAGAGACTGTTCACGTCCCGTCTGCCCAGCGAGAGACTGTTCACGTCCCGTCTGCCCAGCGAGAGACTGTTCACATCCCGTCTGCCCAGCGAGAGACTGTTCACGTCCCGTCTGCCCAGCCAGAGACTGTTCACGTCCCGTCTGCCCAGCCAGAGACTGTTCACGTCCCGTCTGCCCAGCCAGAGACTGTTCACGTCCCGGCTGCCCAGCCAGAGACTGTTTACTTCACGTCTGCCCTAACAAGAGACTTTTCACGTCCCGTCTGCCCTAACAAGAGACTGTTCACGTCCCGTCTGCCCTAACAAGAGACTGTTCACGTCCCGTCTGCCCAGCCAGAGACTGTTCACTTCACATCTGCCCTAACAAGAGACTTTTCACGTCCCGTCTGCCCTAACAAGAGACTGTTCACGTCCCGTCTGCCCTAACAAGAGACTGTTCACGTCCCGTCTGCCCTAACAAGAGACTGTTCACGTCCCGTCTGCCCTAACAAGAGACTGTTCACGTCCCATCTGCCCAGCCAGAGACTGTTCACGTCACGTCTGCCCTAACAAGAGACTGTTCACGTCCAGTCTGCCCAGCCAGAGACTGTTCACGTCACGTCTGCCCTAACAAGAGACTGTTCACGTCCCGTCTGCCCAGCCAGAGACTGTTCACGTCCCGTCTGCCCTAACAAGAGACTGTTCACGTCCCTTCTGCCCAGCGAGAGACTGTTCACGTCCCGTCTGCCCAGCGAGAGACTGTTCATGTCCCGTCTGCCCAGCGAGAGACTGTTCACGTCCCGTCTGCCCGGCCAGAGACTGTTCACGTCCCGTCTGCCCAGGCAGAGACTGTTCACGTCCGTCTGCCCAGCCAGAGACTGTTCACGTCCCGTCTGCCCAGCCAGAGACTGTTCACGTCCCGGCTGCCCAGCCAGAGACTGTTCACTTCACGTCTACCCTAACAAGAGACTTTTCACGTCCCGTCTGCCCTAACAAGAGACTGTTCACGTTCCGTCTGCCCTAACAAGAGACTGTTCACGTCCCGTCTGCCCAGCCAGAGACTGTTCACTTCACGTCTGCCCTAACAAGAGACTTTTCACGTCCCGTCTGCCTTAACAAGAGACTGTTCACGTCCCGTCTGCCCTAACAAGAGACTGTTCACGTCCCGTCTGCCCTAACAAGAGACTGTTCACGTCCCGTCTGCCCAGCCAGAGACTGTTCACGTCACGTCTACCCTAACAAGAGACTGTTCACGTCCCGTCTGCCCAGCCAGAGACTGTTCACGTCACGTCTGCCCTTACTAGAGACTGTTCACGTCCCGTCTGCCCTAACAAGAGACTGTTCACGTCCCGTCTGCCCTAACAAGAGACTGTTCACGTCCCGTCTGCCCAGCCAGAGACTGTTCACGTCACGTCTACCCTAACAAGAGACTGTTCACGTCCCGTCTGCCCAGCCAGAGACTGTTCACGTCACGTCTGCCCTAACTAGAGACTGTTCACGTCCCGTCTGCCCTAACAAGAGACTGTTCACGTCCCGTCTGCCCTAACAAGAGACTGTTCACGTCCCGTCTGCCCAGCCAGAGACTGTTCACTTCACGTCTGCCCTAACAGAGACTTTTCACGTCCCGTCTGCCCTAACAAGAGACTGTTCACGTCCCGTCTGCCCTAACAAGAGACTGTTCACGTCCCGTCTGCCCAGCGAGAGACTGTTCACATCCCGTCTACCCAGTCAGAGACTGTTCACGTCCCGTCTGCCCAGCGAGAGACTGTTCACGTCACGTCTGCCCAGCGAGAGACTGTTCACGTCCCGTCTGCCCAGTCAGAGACTGTTCACATCCTGTCTACCCAGTCAGAGACTGTTCACGTCCCGTCTGCCCAGCGAGAAACTGTTCACGTCACGTCTGCCCAGCCAGAGACTGTTCACGTGCACGTGCTGCCCAGCCAGAGACTGTTCACGTCCCATCTGCCCTAACAAGAGACTTTTCACGTCCCGTCTGCCCTAACAAGAGACTGTTCACGTCCCGTCTGCCCTAACAAGAGACTGTTCACGTCCCGCCTGCCCAGCCAGAGACTGTTCACGTCACGTCTGCCCTAACAAGAGACTGTTCACGTCCCGTCTGCCCAGCCAGAGACTGTTCACGTCACGTCTGCCCTAACAAGAGACTGTTCACGTCCCCTCTGCCCAGCCAGAGACTGTTCACGTCACGTCTGCCCTAACTAGAGACTGTTCACGTCCCGTCTGCCCTAACAAGAGACTGTTCACGTCCCGTCTGCCCAGCGAGAGACTGTTCACGTCCCGTCTGCCCAGCGAGAGACTGTTCACATCCCGTCTGCCCAGCGAGAGACTGTTCACGTCCCGTCTGCCCAGCCAGAGACTGTTCACGTCCCGTCTGCCCAGCCAGAGACTGTTCACGTCCCGTCTGCCCAGCCAGAGACTGTTCACGTCCCGGCTGCCCAGCCAGAGACTGTTTACTTCACGTCTGCCCTAACAAGAGACTTTTCACGTCCCGTCTGCCCTAACAAGAGACTGTTCACGTCCCGTCTGCCCTAACAAGAGACTGTTCACGTCCCGTCTGCCCAGCCAGAGACTGTTCACTTCACATCTGCCCTAACAAGAGACTTTTCACGTCCCGTCTGCCCTAACAAGAGACTGTTCACGTCCCGTCTGCCCTAACAAGAGACTGTTCACGTCCCGTCTGCCCTAACAAGAGACTGTTCACGTCCCGTCTGCCCTAACAAGAGACTGTTCACGTCCCATCTGCCCAGCCAGAGACTGTTCACGTCACGTCTGCCCTAACAAGAGACTGTTCACGTCCAGTCTGCCCAGCCAGAGACTGTTCACGTCACGTCTGCCCTAACAAGAGACTGTTCACGTCCCGTCTGCCCAGCCAGAGACTGTTCACGTCCCGTCTGCCCTAACAAGAGACTGTTCACGTCCCTTCTGCCCAGCGAGAGACTGTTCACGTGCCCGTCTGCCCAGCGAGAGACTGTTCATGTCCCGTCTGCCCAGCGAGAGACTGTTCACGTCCCGTCTGCCCGGCCAGAGACTGTTCACGTCCCGTCTGCCCAGGCAGAGACTGTTTCACGTCCCGTCTGCCCAGCCAGAGACTGTTCACGTCCCGTCTGCCCAGCCAGAGACTGTTCACGTCCCGGCTGCCCAGCCAGAGACTGTTCACTTCACGCTGACCTGAACAAGAGACTTTTTCACGCCCCGCTGCCTAACAAGAGACTGTTCACGTCCCGTCTGCCTAACATAGAGACTGTTCACGTCCCGTCTGCCCAGCGAGAGACTGTTCACGTCCACATGCTGCCCAGCCAGAGACTGTTCACTGTCACATGTCTGCCCTAACCAGAGACTGTTCACGTCCCATCTGCCCTAACAAGAGACTGTTCACGTCCCGTCTGCCCTAACAAGAGACTGTTCACGTCCCGTCTGCCCTAACAAGAGACTGTTCACGTCCCGCCTGCCCAGCCAGAGACTGTTCACGTCACGTCTGCCCTAACAAGAGACTGTTCACGTCCCGTCTGCCCAGCCAGAGACTGTTCACGTCACGTCTGCCCTAACAAGAGACTGTTCACGTCCCGTCTGCCCAGCCAGAGACTGTTCACGTCACGTCTGCCCTAACTAGAGACTGTTCACGTCCCGTCTGCCCTAACAAGAGACTGTTCACGTCCCGTCTGCCCAGCGAGAGACTGTTCACGTCCCGTCTGCCCAGCGAGAGACTGTTCACGTCCCGTCTGCCCAGCCAGAGACTGTTCACGTCCCGTCTGCCCAGCCAGAGACTGTTCACGTCCCGTCTGCCCAGCCAGAGACTGTTCACGTCCCGTCTGCCCAGCCAGAGACTGTTCACGTCCCGGCTGCCCAGCCAGAGACTGTTTACTTCACGTCTGCCCTAACAAGAGACTTTTCACGTCCCGTCTGCCCTAACAAGAGACTGTTCACGTCCCGTCTGCCCTAACAAGAGACTGTTCACGTCCCGTCTGCCCAGCCAGAGACTGTTCACTTCACATCTGCCCTAACAAGAGACTTTTCACGTCCCGTCTGCCCTAACAAGAGACTGTTCACGTCCCGTCTGCCCTAACAAGAGACTGTTCACGTCCCGTCTGCCCTAACAAGAGACTGTTCACGTCCCGTCTGCCCTAACAAGAGACTGTTCACGTCCCGTCTGCCCAGCCAGAGACTGTTCACGTCACGTCTGCCCTAACAAGAGACTGTTCACGTCCCGTCTGCCCTAACCAGAGACTGTTCACGTCCCGTCTGCCCTAACAAGAGACTGTTCACGTCCCGTCTGCCCAGCCAGAGACTGTTCACTTCACGTCTGCCCTAACAGAGACTTTTCACGTCCCGTCTGCCTTAACAAGAGACTGTTCACGTCCCGTCTGCCCTAACAAGAGACTGTTCACGTCCCGTCTGCCCTAACAAGAGACTGTTCACGTCCCGTCTGCCCAGCCAGAGACTGTTCACGTCACGTCTACCCTAACAAGAGACTGTTCACGTCCCGTCTGCCCAGCCAGAGACTGTTCACGTCACGTCTGCCCTAACTAGAGACTGTTCACGTCCCGTCTGCCCTAACAAGAGACTGTTCACGTCCCGTCTGCCCTAACAAGAGACTGTTCACGTCCCGTCTGCCCAGCCAGAGACTGTTCACGTCACGTCTGCCCTAACAAGAGACTGTTCACGTCCCGTCTGCCCAGCCAGAGACTGTTCACGTCACGTCTGCCCTAACTAGAGACTGTTCACGTCCCGTCTGCCCTAACCAGAGACTGTTCACGTCCCGTCTGCCCTAACAAGAGACTGTTCACGTCCCTTCTGCCCAGCCAGAGACTGTTCACGTCACGTCTGCCCTAGCGAGAGACTGTTCACGTCCCGTCTGCCCAGCGAGAGACTGTTCACGTCCCGTCTGCCCGGCCAGAGACTGTTCACGTCCCGTCTGCCCAGGCAGAGACTGTTCACGTCCCGTCTGCCCAGCCAGAGACTGTTCACGTCCCGTCTGCCCAGCCAGAGACTGTTCACGTCCCGGCTGCCCAGCCAGAGACTGTTCACTTCACGTCTGACCCTAACAAGAGACTTTTCACGTCCCGTCTGCCCTAACAAGAGACTGTTCACGTCCCGTCTGCCCTAACAAGAGACTGTTCACGTCCCGTCTGCCCAGCCAGAGACTGTTCACTTCACGTCTGCCCTAACAAGAGACTTTTCACGTCCCGTCTGCCTTAACAAGAGACTGTTCACGTCCCGTCTGCCCTAACAAGAGACTGTTCACGTCCCGTCTGCCCTAACAAGAGACTGTTCACGTCCCGTCTGCCCAGCCAGAGACTGTTCACGTCACGTCTACCCTAACAAGAGACTGTTCACGTCCCGTCTGCCCAGCCAGAGACTGTTCACGTCACGTCTGCCCTAACTAGAGACTGTTCACGTCCCGTCTGCCCTAACAAGAGACTGTTCACGTCCCGTCTGCCCTAACAAGAGACTGTTCACGTCCCGTCTGCCCAGCCAGAGACTGTTCACGTCACGTCTACCCTAACAAGAGACTGTTCACGTCCCGTCTGCCCAGCCAGAGACTGTTCACGTCACGTCTGCCCTAACTAGAGACTGTTCACGTCCCGTCTGCCCTAACAAGAGACTGTTCACGTCCCGTCTGCCCTAACAAGAGACTGTTCACGTCCCGTCTGCCCAGCCAGAGACTGTTCACTTCACGTCTGCCCTAACAGAGACTTTTCACGTCCCGTCTGCCCTAACAAGAGACTGTTCACGTCCCGTCTGCCCTAACAAGAGACTGTTCACGTCCCGTCTGCCCAGCGAGAGACTGTTCACATCCCGTCTACCCAGTCAGAGACTGTTCACGTCCCGTCTGCCCAGCGAGAGACTGTTCACGTCACGTCTGCCCAGCGAGAGACTGTTCACGTCCCGTCTGCCCAGTCAGAGACTGTTCACATCCTGTCTACCCAGTCAGAGACTGTTCACGTCCCGTCTGCCCAGCGAGAGACTGTTCACGTCACGTCTGCCCAGCCAGAGACTGTTCACTGTCACGTCTGCCCAGCCAGAGACTGTTCACGTCCCATCTGCCCTAACAAGAGACTTTTCACGTCCCGTCTGCCCTAACAAGAGACTGTTCACGTCCCGTCTGCCCTAACAAGAGACTGTTCACGTCCCGCCTGCCCAGCCAGAGACTGTTCACGTCACGTCTGCCCTAACAAGAGACTGTTCACGTCCCGTCTGCCCAGCCAGAGACTGTTCACGTCACGTCTGCCCTAACAAGAGACTGTTCACGTCCCCTCTGCCCAGCCAGAGACTGTTCACGTCACGTCTGCCCTAACTAGAGACTGTTCACGTCCCGTCTGCCCTAACAAGAGACTGTTCACGTCCCGTCTGCCCAGCGAGAGACTGTTCACGTCCCGTCTGCCCAGCGAGAGACTGTTCACATCCCGTCTGCCCAGCGAGAGACTGTTCACGTCCCGTCTGCCCAGCCAGAGACTGTTCACGTCCCTGTCTGCCCAGCCAGAGACTGTTCACGTCCCGTCTGCCCAGCCAGAGACTGTTCACGTCCCGGCTGCCCAGCCAGAGACTGTTTACTTCACGTCTGCCCTAACAAGAGACTTTTCACGTCCCGTCTGCCCTAACAAGAGACTGTTCACGTCCCGTCTGCCCTAACAAGAGACTGTTCACGTCCCGTCTGCCCAGCCAGAGACTGTTCACTTCACATCTGCCCTAACAAGAGACTTTTCACGTCCCGTCTGCCCTAACAAGAGACTGTTCACGTCCCGTCTGCCCTAACAAGAGACTGTTCACGTCCCGTCTGCCCTAACAAGAGACTGTTCACGTCCCGTCTGCCCTAACAAGAGACTGTTCACGTCCCATCTGCCCAGCCAGAGACTGTTCACGTCACGTCTGCCCTAACAAGAGACTGTTCACGTCCAGTCTGCCCAGCCAGAGACTGTTCACGTCACGTCTGCCCTAACAAGAGACTGTTCACGTCCCGTCTGCCCAGCCAGAGACTGTTCACGTCCCGTCTGCCCTAACAAGAGACTGTTCACGTCCCTTCTGCCCAGCGAGAGACTGTTCACGTCCCGTCTGCCCAGCGAGAGACTGTTCATGTCCCGTCTGCCCAGCGAGAGACTGTTCACGTCCCGTCTGCCCGGCCAGAGACTGTTCACGTCCCGTCTGCCCAGGCAGAGACTGTTCACGTCCCGTCTGCCCAGCCAGAGACTGTTCACGTCCCGTCTGCCCAGCGAGACTGTTCACGTCCCGTCTGCCCAGCCAGAGACTGTTCACGTCCCGTCTGCCCAGCGAGAGACTGTTCACATCCCGTCTGCCCAGCCAGAGACTGTTCACGTCCCGTCTGCCCAGCCAGAGACTGTTCACGTCCCGTCTGCCCAGCCAGAGACTGTTCACTTGCACGTCTGCCCTAACAAGAGACTTTTCACGTCCCGTCTGCCCTAACAAGAGACTGTTCACGTCCCGTCTGCCCTAACAAGAGACTGTTCACGTCCCGTCTGCCCAGCCAGAGACTGTTCACTTCACGTCTGCCCTAACAAGAGACTTTTCACGTCCCGTCTGCCCTAACAAGAGACTGTTCACGTCCCGTCTGCCCTAACAAGAGACTGTTCACGTCCCGTCTGCCCTAACAAGAGACTGTTCACGTCCCGTCTGCTCTAACAAGAGACTGTTCACGTCACGTCTGCCCAGCCAGAGACTGTTCACGTCACGTCTGCCCTAACAAGAGACTGTTCACGTCCCATCTGCCCAGCCAGAGACTGTTCACGTCACGTCTGCCCTAACTAGAGACTGTTCACGTCCCGTCTGCCCTAACAAGAGACTGTTCACGTCCCGTCTGCCCTAGCGAGAGACTGTTCACGTCCCGTCTGCCCAGTCTGAGACTGTTCACATCCCGTCTACCCAGTCAGAGACTGTTCACATCCCGTCTGCCCAGCGAGAGACTGTTAACGTCACGTCTGCCCAGTCAGAGACTGTTCACATCCCGTCTACCCAGTCAGAGACTGTTCACATCCCGTCTACCCAGTCAGAGACTGTTCACGTCCCGTCTGCCCAGCGAGAGACTGTTCACGTCCCGTCTGCCCAGTCAGAGACCGTTCACATCCCGTCTACCCAGTCAGAGACTGTTCACATCCCGTCTACCCAGTCAGTGACTGTTCACGTCACGTCTGCCCAGCGAGAGACTGTTCACGTCCCGTCTGCCCAGTCAGAGACTGTTCACATCCCGTCTACCCAGTCAGAGACTGTTCACATCCCGTCTACCCAGTCAGAGACTGTTCACGTCCCGTCTGCCCAGCCAGAGACTGTTTACGTCCCGTCTGCCCAGCCAGAGACTGTTCACGTCCCGTCTGCCCAGCCAGAGACTGTTCACGTCCCGTCTGCCCAGCCAGAGACTGTTCACGTCCCGTCTACCCAGCCAGAGACTGTTCACGTCCCGTCTGCCCAGTCAGAGACTGTTCACGTCCCGTCTGCCCAGCCAGAGACTGTTCACATCCAGTCTGCCCAGCGAGAGACTGTTCACGTCCCGTCTGCCCAGCGAGAGACTGTTCACGTCCCGTCTGCCCAGCAGAGACTGTTCACGTCCCGTCTGCCCAGCCAGAGACTGTTCACGTCCCGTCTGCCCTAACAAGAGACTTTTCACGTCCCGTCTGCCCTAACAAGAGACTGTTCACGTCCCGTCTGCCCTAACAAGAGACTGTTCACGTCCCGTCTGCCTTAACAAGAGACTGTTCACGTCCCGTCTGCCCAGCCAGAGACTGTTCACGTGCACGTCTGCCCAAACAAGAGACTGTTCACATCCCGTCTGCCCAGCCAGAGACTGTTCACGTCACGTCTGCCCTAACAAGAGACTGTTCACGTCCCGTCTGCCCAGCCAGAGACTGTTCACGTCACGTCTGCCCTAACTCAGAGACTGTTCACGTCCCGTCTGCCCTAACAAGAGACTGTTCACGTCCCGTCTGCCCAGCGAGAGACTGTTCACGTCCCGTCTGCCCAGCCAGAGACTGTTCACGTCCCGTCTGCCCAGCCAGAGACTGTTCACGTCCCGTCTGCCCAGCCAGAGACTGTTCACGTCCCGTCTGCCCAGCCAGAGACTGTTCACGTCCCGGCTGCCCATCCAGAGACTGTTCACTTCACGTCTGCCCTAACAAGAGACTTTTCACGTCCCGTCTGCCCTAACAAGAGACTGTTCACGTCCCGTCTGCCCTAACAAGAGACTGTTCACGTCCCGTCTGCCCAGCCAGAGACTGTTCACTTCACGTCTGCCCTAACAAGAGACTTTTCACGTCCCGTCTGCCCTAACAAGAGACTGTTCACGTCCCGTCTGCCCTAACAAGAGACTGTTCACGTCCCGTCTGCCCTAACAAGAGACTGTTCACGTCCCGTCTGCCCTAACAAGAGACTGTTCACGTCCCGTCTGCCCAGCCAGAGACTGTTCACGTCACGTCTGCCCTAACAAGAGACTGTTCACGTCCCGTCTGCCCAGCCAGAGACTGTTCACGTCACGTCTGCCCTAACTAGAGACTGTTCACGTCCCGTCTGCCCTAACAAGAGACTGTTCACATCCCGTCTGCCCAGTCAGAGACTGTTCACGTCCCGTCTGCCCAGCCAGAGACTGTTCACGTCCCGTCTGCCCAGCGAGAGACTGTTCACGTCCCGTCTGCCCAGTCAGAGACTGTTCACGTCCCGTCTGCCTCAGCGAGAGACTGTTCACGTCCCATCTGCCCAGCGAGAGACTGTTCACGTCCCGTCTGCCCAGCGAGAGACTGTTCACGTCACGTCTGCCCAGCCAGAGACTGTTCACGTCACGTGCTGCCCAGCCAGAGACTGTTCACGTCCCATCTGCCCTAACAAGAGACTTTTCACGTCCCGTCTGCCCTAACAAGAGACTGTTCACGTCCCGTCTGCCCTAACAAGAGACTGTTCACGTCCCGCCTGCCCAGCCAGAGACTGTTCACGTCACGTCTGCCCTAACAAGAGACTGTTCACGTCCCGTCTGCCCAGCCAGAGACTGTTCACGTCACGTCTGCCCTAACAAGAGACTGTTCACGTCCCTCTGCCCAGCCAGAGACTGTTCACGTCACGTCTGCCCTAACTAGAGACTGTTCACGTCCCGTCTGCCCTAACAAGAGACTGTTCACGTCCCGTCTGCCCAGCGAGAGACTGTTCACGTCCCGTCTGCCCAGCGAGAGACTGTTCACATCCCGTCTGCCCAGCGAGAGACTGTTCACGTCCCGTCTGCCCAGCCAGAGACTGTTCACGTCCCGTCTGCCCAGCCAGAGACTGTTCACGTCCCGTCTGCCCAGCCAGAGACTGTTCACGTCCCGGCTGCCCAGCCAGAGACTGTTTACTTCACGTCTGCCCTAACAAGAGACTTTTCACGTCCCGTCTGCCCTAACAAGAGACTGTTCACGTCCCGTCTGCCCTAACAAGAGACTGTTCACGTCCCGTCTGCCCAGCCAGAGACTGTTCACTTCACATCTGCCCTAACAAGAGACTTTTCACGTCCCGTCTGCCCTAACAAGAGACTGTTCACGTCCCGTCTGCCCTAACAAGAGACTGTTCACGTCCCGTCTGCCCTAACAGAGAGACTGTTCACGTCCCGTCTGCCCTAACAAGAGACTGTTCACGTCCCATCTGCCCAGCCAGAGACTGTTCACGTCACGTCTGCCCTAACAAGAGACTGTTCACGTCCAGTCTGCCCAGCCAGAGACTGTTCACGTCACGTCTGCCCTAACAAGAGACTGTTCACGTCCCGTCTGCCCAGCCAGAGACTGTTCACGTCCCGTCTGCCCTAACAAGAGACTGTTCACGTCCCTTCTGCCCAGCGAGAGACTGTTCACGTCCCGTCTGCCCAGCGAGAGACTGTTCATGTCCCGTCTGCCCAGCGAGAGACTGTTCACGTCCCGTCTGCCCGGCCAGAGACTGTTCACGTCCCGTCTGCCCAGGCAGAGACTGTTCACGTCCCGTCTGCCCAGCCAGAGACTGTTCACGTCCCGTCTGCCCAGCCAGAGACTGTTCACGTCCCGGCTGCCCAGCCAGAGACTGTTCACTTCACGTCTGACCCTAACAAGAGACTTTTCACGTCCCGTCTGCCCTAACAAGAGACTGTTCACGTCCCGTCTGCCCTAACAAGAGACTGTTCACGTCCCGTCTGCCCAGCCAGAGACTGTTCACTTCACGTCTGCCCTAACAAGAGACTTTTCACGTCCCGTCTGCCTTAACAAGAGACTGTTCACGTCCCGTCTGCCCTAACAAGAGACTGTTCACGTCCCGTCTGCCCTAACAAGAGACTGTTCACGTCCCGTCTGCCCAGCCAGAGACTGTTCACGTCACGTCTACCCTAACAAGAGACTGTTCACGTCCCGTCTGCCCAGCCAGAGACTGTTCACGTCACGTCTGCCCTTACTAGAGACTGTTCACGTCCCGTCTGCCCTAACAAGAGACTGTTCACGTCCCGTCTGCCCTAACAAGAGACTGTTCACGTCCCGTCTGCCCAGCCAGAGACTGTTCACGTCACGTCTACCCTAACAAGAGACTGTTCACGTCCCGTCTGCCCAGCCAGAGACTGTTCACGTCACGTCTGCCCTAACTAGAGACTGTTCACGTCCCGTCTGCCCTAACAAGAGACTGTTCACGTCCCGTCTGCCCTAACAAGAGACTGTTCACGTCCCGTCTGCCCAGCCAGAGACTGTTCACTTCACGTCTGCCCTAACAGAGACTTTTCACGTCCCGTCTGCCCTAACAAGAGACTGTTCACGTCCCGTCTGCCCTAACAAGAGACTGTTCACGTCCCGTCTGCCCAGCGAGAGACTGTTCACATCCCGTCTACCCAGTCAGAGACTGTTCACGTCCCGTCTGCCCAGCGAGAGACTGTTCACGTCACGTCTGCCCAGCGAGAGACTGTTCACGTCCCGTCTGCCCAGTCAGAGACTGTTCACATCCTGTCTACCCAGTCAGAGACTGTTCACGTCCCGTCTGCCCAGCGAGAAACTGTTCACGTCACGTCTGCCCAGCCAGAGACTGTTCACGTCACGTCTGCCCAGCCAGAGACTGTTCACGTCCCATCTGCCCTAACAAGAGACTTTTCACGTCCCGTCTGCCCTAACAAGAGACTGTTCACGTCCCGTCTGCCCTAACAAGAGACTGTTCACGTCCCGCCTGCCCAGCCAGAGACTGTTCACGTCACGTCTGCCCTAACAAGAGACTGTTCACGTCCCGTCTGCCCAGCCAGAGACTGTTCACGTCACGTCTGCCCTAACAAGAGACTGTTCACGTCCCCTCTGCCCAGCCAGAGACTGTTCACGTCACGTCTGCCCTAACTCAGAGACTGTTCACGTCCCGTCTGCCCTAACAAGAGACTGTTCACGTCCCGTCTGCCCAGCGAGAGACTGTTCACGTCCCGTCTGCCCAGCGAGAGACTGTTCACATCCCGTCTGCCCAGCGAGAGACTGTTCACGTCCCGTCTGCCCAGCCAGAGACTGTTCACGTCCCGTCTGCCCAGCCAGAGACTGTTCACGTCCCGTCTGCCCAGCCAGAGACTGTTCACGTCCCGGCTGCCCAGCCAGAGACTGTTTACTTCACGTCTGCCCTAACAAGAGACTTTTCACGTCCCGTCTGCCCTAACAAGAGACTGTTCACGTCCCGTCTGCCCTAACAAGAGACTGTTCACGTCCCGTCTGCCCAGCCAGAGACTGTTCACTTCACATCTGCCCTAACAAGAGACTTTTCACGTCCCGTCTGCCCTAACAAGAGACTGTTCACGTCCCGTCTGCCCTAACAAGAGACTGTTCACGTCCCGTCTGCCCTAACAAGAGACTGTTCACGTCCCGTCTGCCCTAACAAGAGACTGTTCACGTCCCATCTGCCCAGCCAGAGACTGTTCACGTCACGTCTGCCCTAACAAGAGACTGTTCACGTCCAGTCTGCCCAGCCAGAGACTGTTCACGTCACGTCTGCCCTAACAAGAGACTGTTCACGTCCCGTCTGCCCAGCCAGAGACTGTTCACGTCCCGTCTGCCCTAACAAGAGACTGTTCACGTCCCTTCTGCCCAGCGAGAGACTGTTCACGTGCCCGTCTGCCCAGCGAGAGACTGTTCATGTCCCGTCTGCCCAGCGAGAGACTGTTCACGTCCCGTCTGCCCGGCCAGAGACTGTTCACGTCCCGTCTG
>JAQIUQ010002974.1:0-64611 GCA_030378365.1 Hybognathus amarus | reverse complement strand
CAGAGACTGTTCACATCACGTCCGCCCAGTCAGAGACTGTTCACATCACATCCGCCCAGTCAGAGACTGTTCACATCACGTCGCCCAGTCAGAGACTGTTCACATCACGTCCGCCCAGTCAGAGACTGTTCACGTCCCGTCTGCCCAGTCAGAGACTGTTCACATCCCTGTCTGCCCAGTCAGAGACTGTTCACATCACGTCTGCCCAGCCAGAGACTGTTCACGTCCCGTCTGCCCAGTCAGAGACTGTTCACGTCCTGTCTGCCCAGTCAGAGACTGTTCACGTCATCGTCTGCCCAGTCAGAGACTGTTCTATTACATCATGTCTGCCCAGTCAGAGACTGTTCACATCACGTCCGCCCAGTCAGAGACTGTTCACATCACATCCGCCCAGTCAGAGACTGTTCACATCACGTCCGCCCAGTCAGAGACTGTTCACATCACGTCCGCCCAGTCAGAGACTGTTCACGTCCCGTCTGCCCAGTCAGAGACTGTTCACATCCCTTCTGCCCAGTCAGAGACTGTTCACATCACGTCTGCCCAGCCAGAGACTGTTCACGTCCCGTCTGCCCAGTCAGAGACTGTTCACGTCCTGTCTGCCCAGTCAGAGACTGTTCACGTCAAGTTCATCTGCCCAACCAGAGACTGTTCACATCACGTCTGCCCAGCCAGAGACTGTTCACGTCCACGTCTGCCCAGTCAGAGACTGTTCACGTCCCATCTGCCCAGCCAGAGACTATTCAATCACATCATGTCTGCCCAGTCAGAGTCTGTTCACTTCCCGTCTGCCCAGTCAGGGATTATTCACGTCCCGTCTGCCCAGCCAAAGACAGATCAAGAGATGCCCATTCGTGTGGCCGCCAATGCTATGATGGATTATTTGGAGCATCTGGCTCGGATCCTGGACATGCCAGTGTCTGCTGTTCCAGAGCCAGAGGCAGTGCCTGTTCCAGAGCCGGAGCCAGTGCCTGTTCCAGAGCCAGTGTTTGTTTCTGTGTTTTTGTCTGCCCTAGTGGCCGTTGAAGTTCTGGTGCCTGTTCCTGAACCAGAGTCTGCTCCAGACCCGGAGCCAGTACCAGTGTCTGTTCCACAGCCAGTACCTGTGTACATGTTCTTCATAAATGTACGTCCTAGTTATTTACATGAATACAAAATGTAACATCATATGGCTATATCACATGAATATAGTCTCCAGTAAGAGGTTTATTTTTAATACAGGATTATATATAATTTATAAATAATAATCATTATAATTGGGGAGGGGTTTACACAAGCCTGTATTTCTAAAGCGAACGTGCGACGCTGAAAACGTCCAATAGCTGCTGGAGATTACTGGGATTCACGGCAGTTTACAGGGACGAAAACCCCACTTTTCATGCAGTGTGTTCCTGAGCCAGGATCTTTCCCTGTTCTGGAGGCTATGATGGATTATTTGGAACTGGCTCGGATCCTGGACATGCCAGTGTCGGCTGTGCCAGAGCTGGAGCCAGTGCCTGTTCCAGAACCAGTGTCTGCTCTAGAGCCGGAGCCAGTGCCAGTGTCTGTTCCAGAGCTGGAGCCAGTGTCTTTTTCTGTGTTTGTTCTTGTGACTGTTGCAGTTTTGGTGTCTGTTCCTGAGCCGGTGTCTGGGCCTGAGAAGGCATCTCTGCCCTGGCCGCCCGAGGGGTCTTCACCGCCCTGGCCGCCCCAATTGACTCTCTGTTTCACCCTGGCCACCAGATTGGCCTCTGTTTTGCCCTGGTGCCCGGCTAAACCATCAACCCCTGTTCCTGTTTTTCCTTCAGGGACCTGACCCACCATCCCTCCCACTGATCCTCCATTCCACCTCCCTCCTGAACTCTTGTGTTGTGTTGTAGTTGTTGTCGTGGAGCGTCTGGTAACCGCTCCGTAGAGGAGAGTTATGTCACAGTGTCTGGTTGTGTTTCCCTTGTTTGTCACTAGAGGTCCTCGTTCTCACGGTGTCCTTCACATTTGACTTCATTTCCCAGCATTCTGTCTGTCACTGTCACTCATCAGTTCATTGCACTCAGCTGTTCCCGTAATCATTGTACCCAGCTGTTCCTTGTTAGTTTTGTTAGAATTTTGTTATATATACCCTGGCTGTTCTGTGTCAGTCCTTGTTTATGTCACTTTATGCTGGAGGTCTGTCTTGTTTTGTTTTAGATTGCTGTTACCTGGATTTTGACCTTTTGCCTGCCTTGATTTACCCTCACGAATCACCCTAATAAACTACACTTGGACTTTCATAATTTGTGTGTGTCGTGACATATCTTTAACTGTGAGCTGGAAATTATCATTGAAGCAATGCATTGAATTTATAGGCTACTTTCAAAATACATAGTACACAATAGTATTTTGTAGTATAGCTAAGTATTATTTGTTTATGAATATGCATTTGTTTTTGAACACAAAGTGTAAAGTTTTTAGTATTTGGAATTAGCCAAATAATTACTTAAAATAAACTTTTTTTTCCTTGTTTGTTTCGAAGACACTAATGACTTAACACAAACTACTCAGTCCCCACTCAGGCATTTGCATATACTTAAAGTATACTTGAAGTTCTTCCAATTTACTTGCACACAAAAGTAGACTAAATACACTTAATGCTTCACTACAATTTAATTACAACTAAAATGTACTTAGTACAAAATTAGTTGTTTCCAAATTGTACACTTCAAGTTAAATAATCATTACACCCGAAGCATACTGAACTAGTCTGGCAGCAGGAATACTTTTTTTTTTCACCAGGGAAAGTCTACAGTGACCATGTTTGTTTGGTGGTTTTGTATAACCACAGTTTTACTACAAATGTCATGGTTTAATATGGTTAATGTGGTTACCATGGTTTAATACAAAAACCTTATCATTTGCATTAAAACCATGGTTAATTTTCAGTAATACCATGTTGAATTCAACCCTCTCTACTTCTTTATCTAAACACTAAGATTTTGTCGAAGTGTGTGAAATAATTATTTATGCAATAGGTAATAATGGAACAGAACAATTGTTTTACTAAGCTTTTTTGCTTAGTTGGGGACATTTCATTTTATATTTAACAATATTATTACAACATTATTTTCCTGTTATCTCCATAAAGCTGCTTTGAAACTTTCTGTATTGTAAAAAGCGCTGTATAAATAAAAATGACTTGACTGGAGGATTAGCCATGTGATTTATTATTCATAGAGATAGCCTACTTACCCAGCCATGACGCATTCATAACCTCCCGGTCAACATCTGACTCTTCAACATCGTTGTCATTTTAGGAATAAATTAGTGATCAACCACACACGTCTGGATACACACACTTCACCGTTTTAATAGCGTAACTGTTTTAACTAGACTTAAAAAGCATATGCTCGTAGATTTGTTTTGACAGCTGTGCGATTTAAAGTTCGGAAATGCTTCAGGACATGCGCAGTAGCCCATCACAGCAAAGCGTCTGTTGTTTACTTCCTTGAAATGTTATATAACCCTAAGATTATAGAAATACCAAGAGTTCACTCTAAACACAGAGTCTGCTTTTAGCTTGAACAAACAACTGGTTTAATGTAGAGACAGGTCTAGAAACTGTGGACAAGATTTACAGTTTCTACAGCCACAGATTTATGAACTCTTCCTGAACGTTCAGTCACAGGATCATATTAAAGATGAACAGCATTGAGTGCAGGTGCAAAAAAAAAAAAACAGAAACTGCCGAAATATAAACACGTGAACATCTGTTTCCTGTTTCCGGTGTAATTGTTTTGAAACACATATTGGTGTAGAGATTATGGTTGAGACGCTGAGAGACTGTGAGCATCACGTGATGAAATATAAAAAACACTATTTCAGATTACCAAGAGTCAGTGTTGGGAAAGTTCACATGAACTAGTTCAAAGTTCAGTTCACACATTTTAAAATGAACTAGTTCAGTTCATATTTCATACTTCACAATTTTGAACTAAGTTCACAATTCCCAAAATTGTTCATAGTTCTTTTTTTCCATATGTTGCTGCGAGCTATTTAAAAAAAAAGTTTGCACGTGACGTAAATGTAAGATTTTCCCCATCCTCACTCGACAAAACTGATCATGTACGACGCCTCCTCGATGCTTCGTGGACTACATGCTCCTAGACAGCACACGTACGTCTGCAAGATGTCTGTTAAAGATCACTTCATCTGGAAAGTCTCGGCTGTTTACCAACATCTGATTCTAACATATATACTAACATACATTCTAAATCAGTACATCTGCTATCTGGGCTGCTTCTTGTGTTGATGACGACGTTAAAAAAAGCTATGAAAGATGTGGAAATGTAGCATCTCTCTTCAGAAGATCTGCACATTTCAATCTAAAATGAAAATAAAAACTCTCCAATGAAACATGGTTTTCTTGTCATTATCTAAACACAATATTTCTCAACTCTTTCTTTTTTTCTGCAAATCAAATCACATTATCGACTCGACATGTTGCTTTATCTGCATCTCAAAACTGAAGATTATAAACAATATTTACTGTTGATCAGTTATGACTTTGAGCTGATGACATAAAACTTCAAACGCACAGAAACATCTGAGTAAATATACACTGTAAAAAAAGTAAAAAAGGCTGCCAAACAAATACCGTAAAAATAAAGTAAAATATCCACATTTAAATTAAGCGCAAAGACATTTAACAGATATTTTTCTTAAATGTTTTTCAGAAAAACACTGTTATTTTACAGCTATTATCTGGATTATTACGATCAAACACCCTAACTGTAAAAACAATCCCACAATGGTGACCCACAAAACACACCCTACAGAAACAATTTACATCCCAACTGAACACTAAACACTAACAGATCTCTCAATATCTCTGCATCCTCACCTATTACAATCCAGAATTTATTTATTGCATACTAACAATCTTACTGAGAAATAACAGATGTTTATAAGATTATTTTTTTATGGAAAATAATACAGTTTGATGTCACCATGATGGAGATCAGTGTTTGCTTTAGTCGGGCTCTTGACCCTTTGCTTTTTTTACTTTCTCTTTGGCTGCTTTAACTGTGTGTCGCTGATACATATTTGTTATAGAATCCATGAGGAACTCAGATCAGAAGATCTGATCACTTATTAGTGGCAACAGTCATAATAGTTGAATGCTTTATTGATACCACCTGAAGAGTGTAAAATCTGTTGAATTTGTTAAATATTAGTTGTTAATTTTGCAAGCTAATACTGGTATAGAAGATCATGCAGAGACGTGATACTAAGATTTTATCAAGTCAGAAAATGTTTTGACAGAATCCTATATATTCACACAGACATCAAGAGTCACCGTATATATAACTGCAATGGTGATCAACTCTGAACTACTCTAACGTCACATAAAGGCTTTGTTGATTGTCACCATTGTTGAGATTCATATCTTGATTATTGATGTCATACTCATAAAAAAAGTAAACCAGCTCAAACATTTTCTTTACAATAGATGTTTTTCTTAAATTTCAGATTTGAATTTCTGATATTGTTTCAATATTTCAAGGTTCATGGGGAAAAGTACAACAATCATAGACTTTAATTAAAACTTAAGCACGTATATTTATAATGTAATCTCAACAGATACACTCAGGTATTTCTCTGTCATTTCAGTGAATCAGGCCACCATATGATGACTATAACATCACCACTCAATGACCAACAACAGCTGATAATTTCTCCTGCTTTTCATTGTTATAACAAATGTATGTTAAATACACAAGCAGCCAGAGAAAAACTAATGGTATAAATTTAAAGGTCAAGAACCCTGAATTTAACACTGATCTCAATCATATAGCATGTTAATTTAAATAAAGTGCAAAAAACTTTAACAGAAATTTTATATTTTAATTTCATTTTATGTTTTTTGTTTGGAAGCCGTAGCTGCCATTCATTTGACCATTCAGTTGCCATTCATTTTTTTTACAATGAAAGTATTTGATCATAATAATGCAGGAAATACCTGTGAATAACATTTTGTTTTGTTTATTTAAAATAGAATATTTTACTTTAATTTTATGGTTTTTGTTTCACAGCCTTTGCTGCCAGTCATTTGACAATTTTTTAATAATTTTTTACAATGAAGGTATTTGATCATAATAATGCACGAAATACCTGTGAAATAACCGTTTTTTTTGTTTATTTAAAATAGAATATTTTACTTTAATTTTATGGTTTTTGTTTCACAGCCTTTGCTGCCAGTCATTTGACCATTTTTTATATTTTTTTTACAATGAAGGTATTTGATCATAATAATGCAGGAAATACCTGTGAAATAACCGTTTTTTGGTTTATTTAAAATAGAATATTTTACTTTAATTTTATGTTTTTTGTTTCGCAGCCTTTGCTGCCAGTCATTCAACCCTTTTTTAATGATTTTTTTACAATGAAGGTATTTGATCATAATAATGCAAGAAATACCAGTGAAGTAACCTTTTGTTTGTTTGTTTGTTTATTTAAAATATAATATTTTACTTTAATTTTATGGTTTTCGTTTCACAGCTTTTGCTGCCAGTCATTTGACCATTTTTTATGATTTTTTACAATGAAGGTATTTGATCATAATAATCGAGGAAATACCTGTGAAATATCAGTTTTTTTTTTTTGGTTTATTTAAAATAGAATATTTTACTTTAATTTTATGGGTTTTTTTTCACAGCCTTCAGTCAATTGACCCTTTTTTACGATTTTTTACAATGAAGGTATTTGATCATAATAATGCAGGAAATACCTGTGAAATAACAGTTTTTTTGGTTTATTTAAAATAGAATATTTTACTTTAATTTTATGTTTTTTGTTTCACAGCCTTTGCTGCCAGTCAATTGACCTCTTTTTTATGATTTTTTACAATGAAGGTATTTGATCATAATAATGCAGGAAATACCTGTGAAATAACCATTTTTTGGTTTATTTAAAATAGAATATTTTACTTTAATTTTATGGTTTTTGTTTCACAGCCTTTGCTGCCAGTCATTTGACCCTTTTTTATGATTTTTTTACAATGAAGGTATTTGATCATAATAATGCAGGAAATACCAACCCGATCTTACGAGCCAAGTCGTACAAATTCGACGAATGATTAAAAAAATGGCTTAATTCGTAACAATTCATATCGACCTTACTCCGTACGAATTAGTACGATTTTGCTAATTCGTACATATTTTACGGATTTGGCCAATTCGTATGAATTCGTACGAATAACCTACCCCTAACCCCGCCCCTAAACCTAACCATCACGTGGGATTAGACAAATCGTACTAAATTCTTACGAGTGAGGTCTTCACGAATTTAGTACAAGTTAACACACTTTTTAATCATTTGTCGACAATCGTATCGAATTTGTCGTGAGATAGTGTTGGAAATACCTGTGAAATAACAGTTTTTTTGGTTTATTTAAAATAGAATATTTTACTTACATTTTATGGTTTTTGTTTCACAGCCTTTGCTGCCAGTCATTTGAATCTGTTTTACGATTTTTCTACAATTAAGGTATTTGATCATAATAATGCAGGAAATACCTGTAAAAATAAAAGATATTGTTTATTTAAAATAGAATATTTTACTTTAATTTTATGTTGTTGTTTTTTTGTTTCACAGCCTTCAGTCAATTGACCCTTTTTTAAGATTTTTTACAATGAAGGTATTTGATCATAATAATGCAGGAAATACCTGTGAAATAACAGTTTTTTTTGTTGTTGTTTTTTTATTTAAAATAGAATATTTTACTTTAATTTTATGTTTTTTGTTTCACAGCCTTTGCTGCCAGTCAATTGACCACTTTTTAATGATTTTTTACAATAAAGGTATTTGATCATAATAATGCAGGAAATACCTGTGAAATAACAGTTTTTTAGGTTTATTTAAAATAGAATATTTTACTTTAATTTTATGGTTTTTGTTTCACAGCCTTTGCTGCCAGTCAATTGACCATTTTTTACAATTTTTTTACTTAATAAACGTGTACTTTGACAGCCTTCAAGTAATTGACAGGAAATACCTGTGAAATAACAGTTTTTTGGTTTATTTAAAATAGAATATTTTACTTTAATTTTATGGTTTTTGTTTCACAGCCTTTGCTGCCAGTCAATTTGACCAATTTTTTATGATTTTTTTACAATGAAGGTATTTGATCATAATAATGCAGGAAATACCTGTGAAATAACCATTTTTTGGTTTATTTAAAATAGAATATTTTACTTTAATTTTATGGTTTTTGTTTTACAGCCTTTGCTGCCAGTCATTTGACCAATTTTTAATGATTTTTTACAATGAAGTTATTTGAGTTTTTTTGGTTTATTTAAAATAGAATATTTTACTTTAATTTTATGTTTTTTGTTTCACAGCCTTTGCTGCCAGTCAATTGACCCTTTTTATGATATTTTTTACAATGAAGGTATTTGATCATAATAATGCAGGAAATACCTGTGAAATAACGTTAGGTTTTTTTTTGGTTTATTTAAAATAGAATATTTTACTTTAATTTTATGGTTTTTGTTTCACAGCCTTTGCTGCCAGTCATTTGACCATTTTTTAACGATTTTTTACAATGAAGGTATTTGATCATAATAATGCAGGAAATACCTGTGAAATAACCGTTTTTTTTTTTTGGTTTATTTAAAATAGAATATTTTACTTTAATTTTATGTTTTTTGTTTCACAGCCTTTGCTGCCAGTAATTTGACCCATTTTTAATGATTTTTTACAATGACGGTATTTGATCATAATAATGCAGGAAATACCTGTGAAATAACAGTTTTTTTTGTTTGTTTTTTAAATAGAATATTTTACTTTAATTTTATGGTTTTTGTTTCACAGCCTTCAGTCAATTGACCCTTTTTTAAGATTTTTTACAATGAAGGTATTTGATCATAATAATCAAGGAAATACCTGTGAAATAACATTTTTTTGGTTTATTTAAAATAGAATATTTTACTTTAATTTTATGGTTTTTGTTTCACAGCCTTTGCTGCCAGTCATTTGACCAATTTTTAATGATTTTTTTACAATGAAGGTATTTGATCATAATAATGCAGGAAATACCTGTGAAATAACCGTTTTTTAGGTTTATTTAAAATAGAATATTTTACTTTAATTTTATGGTTTTTGTTTCACAGCTTTTGCTGCCAGTAATTTGACCAATTTTTAATGATTTTTTTACAATTAAGGTATTTGATCATAATAATGCAGGAAATACCTGTGAAATAACCGTTTTTTGGTTTATTTAAAATGGAATATTTTACTCAAATTTTATGGTTTTTGTTTCACAGCCTTTGCTGCCAGTAATTTGACCAATTTTTAATGATTTTTTACAATGACGGTATTTGATCATAATAATGCAGGAAATACCTGTGAAATAACAGTTTTTTTTGTTTGTTTTTTAAATAGAATATTTTACTTTAATTTTATGGTTTTTGTTTCACAGCCTTCAGTCAATTGACCCTTTTTTAAGATTTTTTACAATGAAGGTATTTGATCATAATAATCGAGGAAATACCTGTGAAATAACATTTTTTTGGTTTATTTAAAATAGAATATTGTACTTTAATTTTATGTTTTTTGTTTCACAGCCTTTGCTGCCAGTCAATTGACCATTTTTTTATATTTTTTACAATGAAGGTATTTGATCATAATAATGCAGGAAATACCTGTGAAATAACCATTTTTTGGTTTATTTAAAATAGAATATTTTACTTTAATTTTATGGTTTTTGTTTCGCAGCCTTTGCTGCCAGTCATTTGACCATTTTTTAATGATTTTTTTACAATTAAGGTATTTGATCATAATAATGAAGGAAATACCTGTGAAATAACTGTTTTTTGGTTTATTTAAAATAGAATATTTTACTTTAATTTTATGGTTTTTGTTTCACAGCCTTTGCTGCCAGTAATTTGACCAATTTTTTATGATTTTTTACAATGAAGGTATTTGATCATAATAATGCAGGAAATACCTGTGAAATAACAGTTTTTTTGTTGTTGTTGTTTTTTTATTTAAAATAGAATATTTTACTTTAATTTTATGTTTTTTGTTTCACAGCCTTTGCTGCCAGTCAACTGACCCTTTTTACGATATTTTTACAATAAAGGTATTTGATCATAATAATGCAGGAAATACCTGTGAAATGACTGTTTTTTTAGGGGTTTTTTTTTTGGTTTATTTAAAATATAATATTTTACTTTAATTTTATGGTTTTTGTTTCACAGCCTTTGCTGCCAGTCAACTGACCCTTTTTTTACGATTTTTTTACAATGACGGTATTTGATCATAATAATGCAGGAAATACCTGTGAAATAACCGTTTTTGGTTTATTTAAAATAGAATATTTTACTTTAATTTTATGGTTTTTGTTTCACAGCCTTTGCTGCCAGTCAATTTGACCAATTTTTAATGATTTTTTACAATGACGGTATTTGATCATAATAATGCAGGAAATACCTGTGAAATAACAGTTTTTTTGTTTGTTTTTTAAATAGAATATTTTACTTTAATTTTATGGTTTTTGTTTCACAGCCTTTGCTGCCAGTCATTTGACCATTTTTTAATGATTTTTTACAATGAAGGTATTTGATCATAATAATGAAGGAAATACCTGTGAAATAACTGTTTTTTGGTTTATTTAAAATAGAATATTTTACTTTAATTTTATGGTTTTTGTTTCACAGCCTTTGCTGCCAGTAATTTGACCAATTTTTTATGATTTTTTACAATGAAGGTATTTGATCATAATAATGCAGGAAATACCTGTGAAATAACAGTTTTTTTGTTGTTGTTGTTTTTTTTATTTAAAATAGAATATTTTACTTTAATTTTATGTTTTTTGTTTCACAGCCTTTGCTGCCAGTCAACTGACCCTTTTTACGATATTTTTACAATAAAGGTATTTGATCATAATAATGCAGGAAATACCTGTGAAATGACTGTTTTTTTAGGGTTTTTTTTTTGGTTTATTTAAAATATAATATTTTACTTTAATTTTATGGTTTTTGTTTCACAGCCTTTGCTGCCAGTCAACTGACCCTTTTTTTACGATTTTTTTACAATGACGGTATTTGATCATAATAATGCAGGAAATACCTGTGAAATAACCGTTTTTGGTTTATTTAAAATAGAATATTTTACTTTAATTTTATGGTTTTTGTTTCACAGCCTTTGCTGCCAGTCATTTGACCCTTTTTTATGATTTTTTTACAATGAAGGTATTTGATCATAATAATGCAGGAAATACCTGTGAAATAACAGTTTTTTTGTTTATTTAAAATAGAATATTTTACTTTAATTTTATGCTTTTTGTTTCACAGCCTTCAGTCAATTGACCCTTTTTTAATGATTTTTTACAATGAAGGTATTTGATCATAATAATGCAGGAAATACCTGTGAAATAACAAAATTTTTGGTTTATTTAAAATAGAATATTTTACTTTAATTTTATGGTTTTTGTTTTGCAGCCTTTGCTGCCAGTCAATTGACTCTTTTTTATGATTTTTTTACAATGAAGGTATTTGATCATAATAATGCAGGAAATACCTGTGAAATAACATTTTTTTTTGTTGTTTTTTTATTTAAAATAGAATATTTTACTTTAATTTTATGGTTTTTGTTTCACAGCCTTTGCTGCCAGTCATTTGACCATTTTTTATGAATTTTTTTACAATGAAGGTATTTGATCATAATAATGCAGGAAATACCTGTGAAATAACAATTTTTTTGTTTTTTGGTTTATTTAAAATAGAATATTTTACTTTAATTTTATGGTTTTTGTTTCACAGCCTTTGCTGCCAGTCATTTGACCATTTTTTTGCGATTTTTTTACAATGAAGGTATTTGATCATAATAATGCAGGAAATACCTGTAAATAACAGTGTTTTTCAGTTTTAATGACGTTTTACTTTAATGTTACAGTTTTTTGGGGCTGCCAGTCCTGTAATCATTTAACTGTTTTGTTACCATTTAATTACAGATTATATTTGTAATTTTACATACATTTGTATGTAATTTAAGAAAATAGAAAAATACTGTATGAAAAATACAATACATTTTCTGAAAAAATGTGAATGACTGGAATTTGTCTTTAATGTCACAATACCTAAAATATCAGCTAGCCTTTTTATTTTACAGATATTATTTGTAATTTTACAGTGTTTTGAGTACAATTTAAAATGAAAGAAAATGATCGTCAAAAAATCAGTTATTTATTGTGAAATTAGGTTAGTTAGATATGAATAAAATAAATAAATAAATATAAAATACAGCTCTAACCCAAAAACTCCAGTGTTAAATTAGATTATTTAGGACACGCTGAAGTCAAGAGTGTTAAAAGTGTTGAAGTTAATGAGACAATAAAATTATAAATTGACTGATGATTGCTTTATTGTCATCTATGATGTTCATTTGAATGACTGTCTGGATAATGTATGTTTAACAGCAGATGTTTATGTAAATTGGAATTGTGAAGTTGAAGATTGAGTCCATTATGGGTTAAAACCTCTTCTATTAATTCAACTGAGCCTCTAAATGTAAAAAACATCAGCTATGTGTGATCAGAATCATAAAACGCAAAATGAAAACGTCTTGTGAAAAAATGGTCCCTATCCAGCACCTCACATTATGAAAGGCTAAAGAGGAACATCTATGTCAAGTTTGGGTTTGTTATCTCATGTTTCATGTTTGTCATGTAATCCTCATGTGTCTTGTCATTGGTTATTCGTCTGTTTACATATGTCCCTTGTCTTGTCATTAGTCTGGATTTAAGCCCTCATGTTTGCCATGTGTCTTTGTTAAGTTTTGTTAACTCTGTGGCTCTATTTCTAGCTTTTGCTTTTGTAATAATCTGCACTTGGGTTCTCTTTACAACTTGCCTCAGTGGATCCCATTACAATCCAACACTATCTAGAGAAAGTGCTTATCTATATACCACAAATATTTCTCGTGCAATTTTTTTCACCAAAAAGTTTTTTTCATATAAAAATATATGCATATATGCTTCACATGCACTACAAACCAAATTCGTGGTATAGATGCATACTTTCATGAGATCAGGATGCAACAGTCCTGTCTGAACACAACACAAAGTAGAGTTTAAATATATAGTCAGTTTAAATAAGCGTTAGGAAGTGATATCACATTGAGAGCTTCCTCATCTTGTCTGAACAATTTGTTCTTACACACACACACACACACACACACACACACACACACACACACACACACACACACACACACACACACACACACACACACACACACACACAAACACAGAAAGAAATGTGAGATCAGATATTGTGCAAAAAAGCGTAATAATACATGTTGTATGCATCCCTCTATTAAGCGTCTGGTTTTAAAACATAAAACATGCACAGAAATAAAAGCTGTTAAACTCACAGCACCTAAAAACTTTACTTCCTGTCTATGTTCTTTCTCGCATGAAAGAAAGTCAACGCTCAGTATAAGAGGCTGTGTAGAGTTGAGTACGGCTGAATTATCTGCTGACGACGGGATTTAAGAAACTCTGGATTATTCTACATCTCTTCTTCTCACAGGTCAGAAACATGTTTCTAAACACATTCATTTCTCATTTTTACTGAGGAGATTTATTTCATTTCCATGACTGGATTATTTGCTATTTTATCAGAAAAGGTTTAATATGTTGCTGCCACTTGTAATTTATTGAATGTTTGTAACATTGTAACAGTTTATTCATCATTTGTCCATTTATTCCTTTCATAGTTTAAATTTGATGTAAATCAGGAAGAAACAGGGAAAATGTCAATGTTAACTTTGGTAAACTCATTTATTGTTGCATATATCACATTAGCAATTGTGCTGATATTTGGGGAAAACTACGCTTTTACTTGTGATATACAGTATTTATTTTATATTATGTAATATAACAATAAAGAGTAAGACAAAAACTCATCAGGGCAAAAATGCCCATGTAGACCTTGGAGAAAAAAACAAAAACAAAAAAAAAACAGTAATTCGGCCGGGTATTTTTACACGAGCGAGAGGTGGGAGAAAAAAACCCTGACATTCTGGATTCAGGTTGCAATAAATGACCAACTAGCCCCAATAAGTATTGAAAATACCTCACGACTCCACGATAGGGATGGCTCGATACCACAATTTTGGCTTCGGTACGATACCAGAACCTAATACCTCGGTATCGATACTAAATCGATACCACAGTCGGGGGAAAAAAAGAGTCTAAATTTAAGTGAATTTAATAAACAATTTTATTAAACACTGCTTGAAACTCTCAACTACCATATGTGCAAAGAAAAGTATCAAAAAAACAAAAACAGATTTAAAAAAAATCAGTCAAGGAACATACAGTAGGTCAAATTTTGATTTTGGAAAAAAAAACTGAAATTATACAATTAATATATCTTTTTAATTATTAATATCTTAATATCTATATGTAATAATAGGATAATATCTATAATAATAGATTAACATATAATACATGAGAATGACATGTAAACCATTAGCTGTCATGCATCAACAAAGTAATTAATTATCAACATTTATAGCATTTATTCATCTTGGTTTGATTACTGTTTGTGTTAAGATGCTAAACATGTATTAGTATATTACATTTTTAGGTAATTTTATTACTGATTTATCTAGATTAATCATTGCTATATTGTTAGGCCAGCAGGTTCCTTAATGAATGTTGACAAATGTAGCTTAATTGTAGGCTAATATTATTAATATTTATATTACTACCATCTCTCTCTCTTTCTCTCTTTTTTTGCTATTACTTTTATTTTTTATTAATTCAAATAAAATGAATATGTTTGTTTAAAATTTCAAAAATGATGAGACCTAAACTGATTTGGTTCTAGCGTGTCATGCAAAGAAGATTTGATCTCTCGTGTTTACCATATCATATTTAATTCATAAGCTCTTATGTGCGCTGTTCAGTGTTCAGTAAAAGACTAAATTAAATCAGTTGAATGATGAACTCACCCGTCGATCTCTGAACTCGTTGAACTAGTCAGGGTGAGAAACTGACGTAACCTGGCCCTAGCCAGATGAATATCGCTCCGCCTAGCTCCACTCACATCCATCTGGAACCTCTCCCATTGAGAGTGATTTCTCCAAGCAATTTTGTGGCCTAGCCAATCAGGACGCAGGGCGGGAGTATCACAGATGTGACGTAGTGGAGAAGCGACCGTGCGTGAGACTGTTTTGATTCAGACAACAATGGCGGCTCGCATTCGAGGAAGCAAGCGTTAACATTGATGCTGCTATTTCATCCGTGTTGTCCAATTTACATAACATTGTTTCATTAAAAGAACACCAGAGAACGGCATCTTCGAGTCTGCCGATAAAGCGAAAGCACCGACTGCATATCCAACATGATCTTACCTGAACTTGTAACAATGTTAAACCGAGTTCTGTAAGTCGTTTGTGTATACTTTTTTGGTTGGCTTCTTTGTTAAAAATAAGTTTGCTGTGCATAATGTTGCCTTTTATCCGCACATTTTCATGGCACAGACGGCATCTGATCGTTTACGACATTGCGCTGATTGATGGCTATTCTGTTTTGTTTTTTCCTGCGTCGCTCCCATCAGCGTCACGGGTTGGCTTCGGTGTGAGTGGTTGAAATAGCACGTCGATCAAGATGACAGACACGTGGCTTATCCAATCGTATGCAAGAATTTTTGATAAGGCCCAGCCTTCTGAAACGCCATTTCAATGGATCGGTTCCAGATGGATGAGTGGAGCTAGGCGGAGCGATATTCATCTGGCTAGGGCCAGGTTAAAACTGACGAGCGCTTAGGCAGATTTGTTGCCTCCCATGGCAACACTTTATTGAAAGCAAAGTTTGTTTACTTTACTTATTCTCATTACTTTAGCAGGCAAAGTAATGCCTCATTTCACTGATACTACTCTCTTTATTTATTAATTTCGGGTGTGTAGAAATTCAAATGAGCTTTCGTTTGATCCATCGTGTTCCTTCATTTGCCGGTTTTGCGGTACCCGAGTCAGTTTCGGTAGCGCACTGCCGCCTAGTGGAGAACTTCGGAACAGCAGCGTATGAAATACCGAATTCAACAAAATGATGATATTGTACCGTTTGAAATATATTATATACCGGTATTTTTGCAATACCGGTATACCGCGCATCCCTACTCCACGAGAAACAATTCCCATCCAAATAGTGCTTAACTCATTAACTTCAGCTGCACTCGGGGTCTTCCACGGGCACGGATGAAAGTGAACCAAAGTATTTCGTTAGTTTAGGAATTTTTGCATCTCTTTTCTGTCTTTCGAGTCTGTTTTTCCTTTTTTTGTGCACCACTGTCACTATTCTTCATCTTTTTTTGCACTCTCTCGGCGTGTTTATACCCATGTTCTGTCTACATGAAAGCAATGAGCATAGAGAAAAGAGCCGTTTCCTAACATTATGGCGCAAATTAGAGGTAATTTGATTGGGTGGTGAATTTTATCAGTCAGGCACATTTTCCAATAACTTCTTGTTATTTTATTATATACAAATCAACCACCTATGATTTGACAATCTCATTTTCTCCAGCCAATCACGGGCCCCTTAATCCCGAGGGCTCCAGCCCCACCTAGCCCTTATGTTAATGCACCCTTGGCTAAACGCCCGAATCTCACAACTCAGAGAATCTCAGATTCATTTTTCAAAGGTGCTATCTTTATAAATAAACCACAGATTTGAGCATTAACCCTCTGGGGGCTTCTTCGGTCAAAAATGACTCGAAAACTGTAACGTTATGAAACGTTAAATTTTTTTGCTTGATTGGATGGGGCTGAAACTTGGTGACTTTTGTTGTATTACCTATATGAACACACAAAAAAAATCAAGGAGATGATTCTGATTTGTTAAAGGGTCATAAAAAAAGGCACACTTAGCTTCCTCCGGTCAAAAATGACCGACATAGGAAATCGAATGGGAAACAAGAAAAAACAGGAAAACTCAGAGAAACTTTTGCTGGTACAAGCTACAGATCAGCAACTGTGCCGAAAAAGTGTACAGCAATGAAGGGGTGACACTCTAAAACATCAAGAGTGCAAATAAGACCCCCGCACACACACCCCCACGCACACAAACACACACACATACACAGATAAACTGGCAAGACTACACTCTAAAAAAAAGGTTCTTCAGGGGATTCTTCTGACGGTGGTCATGGTGCTCAAATGCGGAACCTCTTATGGTTCTCACATAGCACCAATGATTCCCGTATGATCACCGAGCCAATGAACACACTTTTAGTGCTATTTAGCACCATTTTTTTAGAGTGTATAACAGCAAATTTGTAGAATATGCAAAATAAAATCAACAAATGAAAAAAAATCTTGCTCAAATGCACACACACGCACACAGAGCAGAGAGAGAGAGAGAGAGAGAGAGAGAGATTCACTGGTAAGACTGCAACAGCAAATTTTGAGAATATGCAAAATAAAATCAACAAATGAAAAAAAAATCTTGCTCAAATGCGCACACACACGCACGCGTACACACACACACAAACACACAAACACACACACACACGCAGCGAGAGAGAGAGAGAGAGAGAGAGTTTTTTTAGATTTTACAAATACTTTATTAAAACAGTTGTAAAAACAACAACACTCAAGTAAAATCACATTAAATCAACACACTCTTGAAAATTAGATTATTCTCTACAACAGAGCAGAGCACATCCTTGTGACACCAAATACTGGCAAATTTTCATTTTCTAAAGATTTCAACATTTTGACAAATACAAAAACCGCATCATCATCTGTAGATCCTTCAACCTTATTTCGTCTACTCACTGCCATCTTTGCTCTTCCCAGAATGAAATTAAAGAGCTGACACTGCTCCCTCTTTTTTTGGGAATACCTGTACCCTAAAATAAACATCTGCTTGGAAAACCAACGCAGTCTCATCCCAATTCGTCATATAACTGACGTTTTCAGACAATTCGTCAATATACGACTTTTCAGGGCCCCCTTAAATGTCGGTAGATGACGTTATGGGATCCTGAACTCTACTCCAGACCTAAACCTAACCCTAAACCCAACTCGTCACCTGAACTGACATTAAAGGTAAAGCGTCAGTTGTATGATGACCCGGGATCGTCATCTACCGACGTTTAAGGGGACCCTAAAAAGTCGTATATTGACGAATGGTCAAAACGTCCCAAAACGTCAGTTATATGACGAATTGGGATGAGAAATGGGAAAACACTACACCAAACACAAAAGATCTTCCAACATAGCTAACAGAGGCACAAGACGACAACAGTCCAAAAAACAATGAAAAACAGTCTCACGTAGAGTACAAAAAGTACAGTCATGTTAACATCAGGGTTCAACACAGAGATAAAAAAGTTAACAGCCACAGCTGTATGTAAAACTCTCCATTGCAAGTCAGCAACCTTTTTTAACAATTGTGGTTTGTACAGCGATCTCCATTCAGGTCCAACACCATCTATCAGACCCAAGCGAGCTCTCCATGGAGTGTCAACTCTACAGTTTAATTTATCTTTGTTCAAAATTTTTACAATCAGTTTGTATAACAGTTTCTTATCAGCTTTGTGAATAGAAACGCAAGAGTTATTGGTTTCTAAAAAAAAACCTGTACAGTCCTTAAAGTCTGGGAGAACATTCACCAAAGGAAAAGGATCATCAACACTATTTTAAACAGAGCCGTCACAATACAAATCTGGGTCCCATACACAACTGGCTCTTGGAGAAGCCAATACAGTGAACTGTGATGTTCTGTCCTCTCAGTTTTAAACAGATTCCAGACTTTCAGCAGCCCACGGTAAAAACTTGGCAATCCACTGGTGTTGAGCTGCTTTAAATCCATCAGAAACAATGTTCTGTTGAGGCCAAGTCCACCTAGCTGGTTCAGAATAGTGCATGCCAATGGTCTCCACACCATGTCTGCGGGACCACAGAGAAACCTCTGCACAAACTGAAAGCGGAAAGTCGCCCCTCTACTGTTCAGATGAATTAACCCTTGTCCTCCTTCATCTTTCGGCAAAAATAACACACTTTGAGGCGTCCAATGCAGACGATCCCAAAAGAAATCAACAAGAAGTGCCTGAATCTTTGGCAGCAAATCTGGAGGAAGGTCAACACATGCTAGACGATGCCATAGAGTGGAAGAAATCAGATTGTTAATAACAAGGACTCGACCTCGATAAGACATTTTTGGTAAAATCCACTTCCATCTGACAAAACAACCTTTAGTCCTTTCAAGAACATTATCCCAGTTTTTAAGGACAAAAGTTTCTTCACCCAAAGAAACACACCAAGTAACTTTTAACCTCCCCCTCTGTCTTCCAATTTAAACCCACCGGCAATTGAAATTTTCTTTCCATCACTCCTATCCAGAGAGCTTCACTTTTGCTCCAGTTTACTCTGGCTGAAGAAATTAAGCCAAACTGAACTAGAACATTTGCCAGCATATCAATATCTTGTTGATTATCCACCATGATGACTAAGTCATCTGCATATGCAGATAACTTCAAAGGTACATTGCACCCTGGTAAGATCACACCTTGTAAGACAGATCTCAGTCTATGTAATAGGGGTTCAAAAGCCAAAGAGTACAACATGCCAGACAGGGGACAGCCCTGTCTGATTCCCCGCTGGACCTGAAAAGGAGCGCTCAAAACACCATTGATTTTTAACACACTCTGGACATCACAATACAAAGTCTTAATCTTACTAATAAAACCAGAAGTAAAACCAAAAGCACACATTGTTTGCCATAAATGTGTGTGTTCAACATGGTCGAAGGCTTTCTCCTGGTCAATTGAAACAATGCCCATTTTGAGACCAAAAAGTTTAGAAACTTCTAATAAGTCTCTAATGAGAACGATGTTATCATAAATCAGCCTACCCGGTATGCAATAAGTCTGATCAGGCAAAACGACTTGTGCCATAACCTTACTAAGCCTACTTGCCAAGACCTTAGAGAGTAGCTTATAATCGGTACAAAGAAGGGACACCGGTCTCCAGTTCTTAATGAGCTGCAGGTCACCTTCTTCGGCAGCAGGGTAAGAACTGCCCTTCTGCAACTTAGAGGCAGACGTCCATTGGCTAAGCTATCCTTCAGCACTGCTAGAAGATCTTCTCCAATTAAAAACCAAAAAAACTTATAAAAATCAACAGGAAGACCATCTATTCCAGAAGTTTTCTGCTCTGCATACTCTGCAAAGCTACATGCAGTTCACCCAGGGAAATATCTGCTTCCAGCATTACATCATTATCTTGATTAACCTGGGGAAGACTAGAATAAAAACTCTGAGCCAACATTTGCTCCTCTTGGTGTTCACATTTATACAAATCAGAGTAAAAACTGACAGCATGTTTATGAATAGCGGCATGATCAGATAACACATCTCCAGAGTCAGACCTCAAACTATGTATAAATCTCTTTTGACCATTTTTTTGCTCGAGGCCGAAAAAAAGTGTGATGGAACATCCATTTCTGCCACATTTTTAAACCGGGACCTAATAAGAGCCCCTTGTGCTGACACCCCAAGCATGTTCACTAACACAGACTTCTTAACCTCAAGAGAATCAACATAACATGGATCCTTAGTGGCTTCAGCTAAAAGCTGGAGCTCTTCTATTTCTGACTCCAGAGCTTTCACTGATTTCAATAGGACTTTGGTAACATTATGATTGTATTGCTGACATAGCTGTTTAGTTTTAACTTTTCCAAAGTCCCACCATTGTTGCAAAGAGATAAACTCATTTTTTGTATTTTGATGGTTCTTCCAAAAAGATACAAAAACTTGCTTTAAAATTATTATCTTTTAGTAAAGCTGTATTAAAATGCCAATAGGCACTGCTAGGCTTTACACACTTCAGAAAAAGACAAACCACAACGAGTGAATGATCAGAAAATACCAACAGGGCTAATAAAGCAGTTTTTAACAACATTAGAATGATGTTTAAAACAATAAAAACGATCAAGTCTGGCCATTGACAATAAATTGTCTTTACAATGTGTCCAGGTGTACTGACTTTGATTCTCATGTAACCCTCTCCACACATCATGCAACTCATGAGTCTCTATCAGTTGGATCAGGCGGGTACGAGAGGCAGGGTGAGGCTCTACATGATTCCTGTCACGTCTACTCTCTGTAAAGTTCCAGTCTCCGCCTACAAATAAAAACTCTTTATCATTGCAATCTCTAACAACATCATTTACATTTTCCAAATATAATTTTCATATATTACTCTCACTTTTAACAATCGATCTTTAATAATTTCTTCACACTCTAACAGCTTGAGGATTAAAACTTTTTGAGAAAAGAACACCCACTCCACAAACTATTACTGGTTTTGTGACTTAAAAATACATCACCCTCCCATTCTCTCTTCCAATCAAGTTCGTCATCATACGTGCTATGTGTCTCTTGTACAAAGATGACGTCCACTTTTTTGAGGGAGCAAAGTCTGAAAAATTAAGCTCTTTTTCTTCTGTCTCTTGCTCCATTCAAATTCAGACTGCCTATTTTTAACTCACTCATAAAAAGAAAAAAAAAACCAAAGAAACAAAGGAAAAACAAATTAGAAAAACTAAACATATCCGTCATCTTCTAGCTGTCTTTTAGCTTTCAAAACAATTTTCTTTAAGCGATAAAACTCTTGATCGGTAAACACTTTCTCCCCAGCACTTTCAGAACTTTTTCTGAAAATTCTTAACTGAATCAACAAAAAGTTGCAGATCAGGAAATGCACACTCAAGCTTCAAGCTTCTGTACTTTGTGTCGACTTGTTCAATTTCATTCCTTTGTGATTCAGTCCTTTTTTTCCCCTGAGAAAGTTTTAATTCAGTCTGTTTTTGTCCCTGAATTTCATCTGATTGACTCTGTTTTTGTTCCTGAATTTCGTTTGATTCACTCAGTATTTGTCCCTTAATTTCATTTAATTTACATTGCCTTAATCCCTGAGGTTCATTTCCTCCATTCTGTTTTTGTCCTTGTAGATTGTTTGTTTTGCCCAATTTTTGTCCCTGAAGTTTGTTTAATTCATTTTGTTTTTGTCTCTGAGATGTACTCCGACTCACCCTGTTCTATGGTCTTATTGCTTATTTCAGCAGGGGGTTATTCTGGACACGATCGTAATGAGGTGACCCTCCATTCCACATCCAAAACATTTCATTTTCTCTGACGACACAGTCATAATCATTCCACTCTGAACTTGAACACTAAATTTAATTCTTCATTGTTGTTTTTTAGAATCATAAAAACCTGCCTTCTAAAAGAAACAACATGTCTCAAATGCGGAGATTTACAGCCAAGTCCAATTATTTTAATCTGTGACATCAGCTGTCCATGTCTCGAAAGTTCCTCTCTCTAACATTTCATTACTAATGAAAGGAGGGACTTGCGACAAAATGATCTTTTTTGCCGGATTAACGAGTCGGCACCGCTTGAACCAAGATTTCTTTGACCGTTACACCTTGTTCAACAATTGTTGCAACTTTGTCAAAACTATCAACAAAAATCACAACTCCGTTGTTCATCCTAGACGCTGGATTTAATGCTCTCATAACCAATAACTCCTCGACTGCCAGAGCGCAATCCTCCACAGAACAGTCTATAGTTGGGCAAAGTTTAAAAGCATGACGACGCGTGAGCGTTTCCAGCCCCAAACTTCCCACACTGCAAGCCGGCATGACTCCGGTTACACCGGGTCCGCCATCACCGCCCAACTGAACCCAATTAAAACACACCACTTAACGATAACAAAAGCCTTAAATAAAACCCAAACAACAAGAAAAAGAGAGAAAAGGTAGAAAAAACACTCACGCAAAAGACACGCACGCTCCAGTCTCGCATCCACTCAACTCGCACTCACATCCCAACTTCCGCTCAGAGAGAGAGAGAAGAGAGAGAGAGAGAGAGAGACCTTTGAACAACTTTTAATTACAAAAATTTAAAAACAATCTTCAATCAATTATTTTACATAACAAAGAGAACAATAAATACCAACCACCTATAAACCTTTTACACACATTATCATCGTATAATGTTATATACATACATTTGTAAATCACCATTGCAGTCAACATCACAAATACACTTATTAATAGCCCAATTAAAATTGAATCTTTCAATATTCTCATTCAGTCGATAGTATTCAAATTCTAATTCTCAACCTTGACTTCATCAAACCCCCGTAAATCAGTACCACATCAGTTTGCCCCTGTACCACTCATTTTACTTTTACGAGAGAGCCAAACAGCTAACTTTGCTTGTCCAAAAAAAAATTGAGTAGATGATAAATCTCCCTCTTACTGCGTTTATATTTGGGTCCATAGATATACAACTCAAGTGTGAAATCTTCTCCTAATGTTTGACACCAGCCTCCAAGAATTTCAAAACGAGGCAATGATCTACTACAGTCAGCAAACAAATGAAAAACGGTCTCCTGCTGTTCACAGAACGGACATCCCATTCCCGCTAGTGGATCAAAATGTGCTCTGTATCTGTCTGTAAGTATAATACCATGTACAACGCGCCACTGTAAGTCTCCAGACCTTTTTTCAATGGGTGGCTTGTACATGGTCCTCCAGCAACCTTTCGGGAAGAGTCTGGTCCAAAAAATTCTGTTCATTTAGTCTCTTTTACATTTTCAAGTGCATGAAGATGAAGAACTTTTACACACAGCATATAAGTAGCCTTTTTCCCAAGTTCTCTGAAACTCCCCAGTTGAGGCGTCTTGAAGGATAAAATGCCACCTTGACTTTCTTGCCACAATCCAGTCGCCGCTGTAATTTCCAGTTCTGGGAAAGAAGAAACTGTATTTTCTCTTTTGTGTAAAAATAAAGAGTCTCTTGATTTTAGAGCATCCAAATCAATTTTTGGCTTAAAGATCAAGGGCTCTTCCAGTAACCACTGGCTCTGTTCACCATTTAAATCTCTGCAGACTTTTAAAAGAGTCCACGCTCTCAACATTGACCTGTAGAACGATGACAGACCAGTTAAGTCCAGCTTGTTAATGTCCATTAGGAACAGTTGACGATCATAACCCATTTCACCTGCTCTTCTCAGGAGGCCACGGGCTACGCCACACCAGCTCACTTCTTTACCATACAGGAGTCTTTTAGCTGTCTGGATTCTGAAAGCTTTAATTCTGGATCTGATGTCAATAAGTCCTTGACCTCCCTCCGTCCTGGGCAAAAAAGTACTGGTGCTTTTAGCCAGTGACACCCAGACCAAAAGAAATCAACTATTTTTTTCTGAATGTCCACTATCAGTTCTTCTGGAGGTTCTAATATTGTCATTTTATGCCATAAAGTAGCAGCAATAAGATTGTTACAGACCAAAACTCTACCCCTATAGGAGTAACTCGGAGGAGCAACCATTTCCATCGAGATAACCGAGCACATGTTTTCTCCACTAGTCCCTTGCAATTCTTTTTCCTATACTCTACAGATCCTAAAAACACTCCTACATATTTAAAACCTTCCCTTCCCCACTGCATCTCTCCAGGAAGGATGGGACCATTATTGTCATGCCCACACCACACTGCCACACTTTTGCCCCAATTGACTTTCGCAGAAGAGGATTTTTCATAAGTTTCTAAACACTTTTTCAGAACATTAATATCTTGATTACCTCTTATTAAGACTCGTAAGATCATCTGCATATGCAGACATTTTAATAAACTGTGAAGAATCTATTTCTCTGATTTGAAGCCCCATTAATTCTCTTCTTAATTTACAGAGTGATGGCTCAAAAGCAATACTATAAAGCTGCCCTGAGATAGGGCAACCTTGCCTTATACCCCTCTGAACCTTTATGGGGACACTGAGACCCCCACCTATTTTTATCAAGCAAGTTGCCTCATTATAAAGCAATTTTATACATGAAATTAAATTTTCTCCAAATCCAAAAGCCTTAAGAGTCTCAAAAAGAAAGTGATGGTCAACTCTGTCAAAGGCTTTCTCTTGGTCCATTGCCAAAAACCCAACATCAACATTGTTATAAAAAGCATAGTCATACAGATCCCACATCAGATGTAAATTATCTGCAATAGATCTGCCCTTTATACAATATGATTGGTCTGTATGAATAATTTCATGTAATACATCATTTAACCTTTTAGCAAGACACTTAGAGAGAATCTTATACTCTGAACATAAGAGAGCTACAGGTCTCCAATTTTTTAGTAGCGTCAAATCTCCCTTTTTTGGAAGTAATGTTAAAGATAGCACGCTGACAACTTCTTGTTAGACATCCTTCACTTACACATTTCTGAACAACTTCAAAAAAATCATGACCAATAACAGTCCAAAAGTGTTTATAAAACTCTGCAGGAAGTCCGTCAATCCCTGGTGCCTTCCCTGATGAGAGATCCATTACTGCTGAGGTCAGTTCATTAAAAGTAAGTTGTGCTTCCAAAAGTTGTTGTTTTTCTGTGGATATCTCAGGAAGATCTCGTAAAAGTTCATGTCTACATTGCTCATTTAAGCACTCATCAGAATATAGTTCAGTATAGAAATCCACTGCCATTCTGCGCATCCTTTTCCGGGTCTGAAACAAGATGTCCATCCTTATCTTTTAAAAACAACATCTAATTTTCATGCTTAGTTTTCCGTTCTAAATTAAAAAGAAGGACGTAGGAGCGTCTATGTCTCTTTTTGTTAGAAATCGATTTTTTATAAGTTCTCCTTTGACTTTTTCATCAAGGATTACATTCAAACAATTTCTCTTTTCAGACCACATATCCTTCAAGTTAGGAGAAGCATTTACAGTCATATTCTCTTCAATAATATTAAGTTCTTGTTCCAAACTCTCTAATGTTTTCTTTAAACACGAAGCAGAAAGAGAAGAATATTGTTGGCAATAATCCTTAATAAACACTTTCCCAATCTCCCACCATTGCATAATATTGTCATATCTTCCTTTCTCAGTCTTCCAAACTTTCCAAAAATTCTTAAGTTTTCACAAAAGAAAGTGTCTTCTAACAATTTGACATTAAAGTGCCAATAAGAAGTTTTATACATTTTTGTTAAGAGACTACATTCAACTGTGATTAGTTTATGATCTGAGAAAGGGACAGGAGTAATGGTTGAATTCAAAGTCCTGTTCCTCATATTGTGAGATAGGTAAAACCGGTCTAAACGAGCAGCAGAGAATATATTATTAATAAAACTCACCCAAGAGTACTGTGTAACTAATGGATTATTTTCTCTCCATACATCTGATAAGTGAAAATTCTTTACTAATCGTGCAAGACAAGTAGCTGACATCTGATGTGGTTCTTCCCCAGTCCTATCTTTTATAAAGTCTAAGGTACAGTTCCAGTCTCCACCACAAACAACAAAATCTCCATCATCTTGTTGTCTTAAGAACTGTTCTAATTTAGAAAAGAGCCTTGTTCTCTCAATGCCTATATTTGGAGCCTAAATATTCACAAAAATGAAATTCATATTGTGTATTTCAGCTCTAACAATCAAGTCTTCCAGGTACCAATTCATTTTTCCACAAAATACTGCAATTGAGAGAAGGGGCAAAAAGAATTGCTACCCCAGCACTTAGATTATTCCCATGACTGAGAAAATGCTCTCCACCATAGCCCTCAATCAACTTCATTGTCTGAATTGCTATGGGTTTCTTGCAAAAAAATAACATTTACATCTTTCAAATTAATAATTTCAGAAAGAAATACACTTTTTTCATATCCCTCATCTCATTCACATTTAGTGATCCTGCTCTTAAAGGTTGTGTAGGTCAGAATTGAAAAAAAAAACTTTTTTTCCAAATTTCTTTAAACTTTCTGTATCAATGCATAATTAAAATCTAAGTACTCTGAAAAAGAAAGTATAAAAATCGAGTGTCTGTAGACCTCTCACGACTGTTTTAAAGACAGCTCATTATTTCCATTCACTTCACCCCCTCCCTTCTTGGCTCCTTCCAAAGCCACGCCCCCAAAACACATGAACGCGCAACTCCGACAGCTGAGCTGAAGACGCATCATTTACCTGAGACGAGCGGAGAGGAGAGGAAGAAGTGCATGTAGTGACATCATGTCAGAAACACATGTAAATAAAAAAATCTAACTATCATTATGAAGATAAACAAATAAGTTGGATTTTATTACTCTCTATCAAGCTAGCATATTGATATTGGTAAAGCTTACAATATTGATTCGCTAACGAGCTAGTTAGTTATCTATAAGGCAAAGCTAAAAACAGGTTGCATGATACACGTTTTTCCATTGCCATCATTTACACTGTGATGAAGAGGAATTTCGTGTAAGATTCAATACATATATATGGTGTTCTGCATGTAAGAGTTTGCTTGATGAAAGCATTGTTGATTCTGATGAGGACTACACACCCGAGACAAGTAAGTTACCCATAACAGTATAAGACCGCATCGTCAGCTCGAGGACAGATCCGTGGTCGAGGGCGAAGCAGAGGATTTTGCTATTAGGGTCCGAGGAAGTAGAGGCCGAGGACGGGGTAGTCGAAGTGCAGGGCAAGGAGCACTTTTTAGACAAGAGGACCTGCTGCGTCGAGTTTTGCATCTTCAAGCTCAAACAAGCACGCGAACAGGTACGATCTGGATACGCGCAAGTGGGCAGGTCCTGTGTGGCAAAAGGGTGGTTGCCATGGTTGCGAGAGAGTGACAGTCGCCTAAGCCAATTGTTTCGTCCCGGTTCGAAATAATGAGCTGCATTTAGTGCAGATTAAACGGTCTAGAGTCACTCGATTTTTATACTCTTTTTTTTCAGAGTGCTTAGATTTTAATTATGCATTGACATATATAGAAAGTTTAAACAAATTTGGTAAAAAGTTTTTATAAAATTCTGACCTTCAATACCTTTAACGCAACTGGTTTACAGACTACCCATTCTTCATGGCACTCAACCTCCCTCCATACTCTCCATTCATAAATCCCATCGAGGAGTTCTTCTCTGCCTGGCGCTGGAAAGTGTACGACCGTCATCCTCATCAACAGATAGCCCTTTTACAGGCAATGGAGGAGGCATGTGAAGATATTGGCCAGGCATCATGTCAGGCCTTGATACGGCATTTAAGGAGATATTTCCCCGGTGCCTTGGACTGGAGGATATTGCATGCGATATGGACAAAATTTTGTGGCTGGACCCAGAAAGACGACACAATGTAGGCTGATTGTTTTTTTGGTGTTTTTTTTTGTTTTTTGTTTTTTGTGAAATTACTATTTTGTGTTCTGACTTTGTCTTGGTTTTGATGAGTGTGAATACTTGAAGTTTGGATCCTTGTTTACATGACACTATGACAAAAGTACGACCTCAAATTGACGTACACAGAGAAAGCAAAAGCCAGATGTGTTTTGTATTCATACCATCAGTGTGTAGTTGGCACATTGTGTGCTTAGTAGATGATGGCTTGTGTTTACTGTTTGATACGAAAACAACATTTTTACAAAGGTGTGAAGAGTTAATCTAGCTGTGTTTGCTTTTGCAAGAGAACTACAATGTTTTGATAATTGGGTGAAAGGTTTTCTTATTTGTGTGTAGAGTTTTGCAAAACTAGCCAATAGTTACAAAAAATGTGCATAAGCAATCAGAAAAAACTGTAAGATCTAAACCAACCATATGATGATCTGAAAAGGCATTTGGTGAATGAAAAACATTCATTATTCTGTTGTTCCATATTTTTCCATGATAAAATCGGTCCAATCTAGCCCCACAGACAATATTGTCAGTCACTCTAACCCATGTGTACTGTCTTTCCCTTCCATTCCTTACTCTCCATATATCTACCAAACCTCTTTTTTCCATTATTTTGGATAATACTAAACTAGATTGATTATGAGGTTCTTCACCATTTCTATCAACAGTGAAATCTGTTGTACAGTTCCAGTCTCCCCCTACAATAATACACACACCATCATAATTTTTTTTAAGAAATTCATTCAATTTCATAAAAGACCTAACCCTTTCTGACCCATTATTCGGGGCATACATTAACAAAAGCAAACAAAAAACCTCCAAACTCTATTTTTGTTATTATAATCCTCCCCTTTTCAATTTCCTCAACATTTAAAATATTAACATTCATCCTCTTTGAAAATAAAATAGCAACTCCAGCACTATTATTTGACCCATGACTTAGAACGACCTTTCCATCCCACCACATACCCCATTCTACTTCATTATTATCATCAGTATGCGTTTCCTGTAAAAAGGCAACATTAATCTGTTTTATTTTCAAAAATTCTGAAACCATCGCCAGTTTTTTCCTATCTCTACCCCCATTTATATTTAAGGAGTCAACCCTCAGACACTCCATAGAAAAATGAAAGGATAAAAAGGATAGAAAAAGAAACCATAGAAAGAGAGACACCCCGTGCAACTTAATCATTGTTTTAATAATCTGAAGCACGAGATTTACCCTGACGTAATTTCGTTAAGAATTTCTTCAAACGATGTCTCTTCTTCTTGCTTAATTCATCATGGCTTACCGTTCTCTGTAGCTTAATAACCGAGGCTATAAACTTATCCATATCCGGGAAGAAATCGCTTACTTCAACTGCCTTACCAAAAGTTACATCCAAGAAATTATTTATTTCCTGCAATGTATACAATTCCCCATAACTTGGGAACCAAAATCAGAAATTTCCGAACAAGCATCGTCATCCACCATCTCACTCGTCATCGTTACTCGTTTCAGGTTGTGGCTCAATTACACTCCCACCAACTTCACTAATCACCGTTTCTACACCTACTCCACTTACTCCTGCTGTCACTGTATCTTCATCAACCCTCATCATTCCCTCATGATCCCTGCTTTGGTTCACACTAACAGTGGCCTCATCACTAGGCCTCATATTATCACCCACAGCAACGCCACCTTCATGTACTTCACTCACAACCTGAGGTTCCCTGATTGATTCCACGATCTGCATCATCAACATTCTGCTGCGCTTTCTCAACATTCTGCTGCGTATTCTCAACATTCTGAGCCTTATGCGGACATGCAACCCTCTTATGCCCAATGTCTCCGCATTCAAAGCATTTATTATTCCCGGTACACCAAAAACGCTTTTTCTTCATGCCACAGTCTAAAAGAAACATTCAAGTCTTGGTCATTCACAAACATAAAAACTTGTCTTCTGAATGACAACACGTGCTTCAATGCCTCATTTTTGCATCCAAGAGAAATCATTTTAACTGGACTAGCAAACTTTCCATAACTCGCAAGAGCTCGTTCAATTTCACTATTCTTTATGAATGACGGCACATTTGATATCGTCACTCTAGTGGTGGGTGTAACCAGCGGTGAAACAGTAATATAAGTACCACTTACCACAACACCGTTGCTTATCAGGCGATAAACCAAATTTTCTTCTTTCACGAAAATCACCACCGCCGTATTCATTCGAGAAGCCGAGCAAATATTGTCGTAACCGATCTGCTCCCCAGCCGCGATCAAAACATCCTCCACTTTAACGCCAGGTTCTGCCATGCACCTGACGCCATCACGGAGCGAGAGAGACGCTGCACTCCCCTCAGGAAGGGATGCCATCTCAGCTCCGTCACACTTTCCAAACAACTCGCGAAAACTTTCAGCTCACCTTAACCCTTATTTTTCCGTCATAACTTCCAAGTGAAAGAAATAATAATAAAGGGGAAAAAGGAAAAAAACACCCTCTCACCGAGTTCACCCTCACCCTCACACACACCCAAACGCTCCCCGCATGCAGAGAGAGAGAGATTCACTGGTAAGACTGCAACAGCAAATTTTGAGAATATGCAAAATAAAATCAACAAACGAAAAAAAAATCTTGCTCAAATGCACACACGCACGCACAGAGAGAGAGAGAGCAGAGAGAGAGAGAGAGAGAGAGAGAGAGAGAGAGAGAGAGAGATTCACTGGTAAGACTGCAACAGCAAATTTTGAGAATATGCAAAATAAAATCAACATATGAAAAAAATTAACTTAATTAGCATTATTTTATGTTTATTTCTGTTCGATCATAATTGCTGTTCTCTTACGAAGTTTTATTACTTATTGAATAAAAAATTATTTTAAAAAAATACCAATTTACTTCAAAATGTCTGTAAAGTGTTTTGAATTATCACTAACCATCCCTTATTTTGTTCAATTATTTGAATGATCAAATACTGAGTAATAAAAATGTTTGCATTGTGTTTCCTTTCTAACCAAATGCTATAGTTTGATTGTAATCATAATGCAAAACCTGATACTTATCTAAAAAACTTTAATAAAAAAAATAATTAGTTGTCTTTTAGAATATCTAACTGTATATCTAAATTTAAAAAAAGGAATAAGATAGAGAAACCATGTCTAAAACAACAACAGGAATCAAAAAGCCTTCCTATGTATTTATATCCACAACTTTCCCGAACTTTGACCTTTCCATGAATCGCTATGGTAACGTCAGAATGCTTAGAACAAGCCGGTAACAAACTTCCTGTTTACATTAGCCTGTAGCTGCTGCTATCAGCTAAACGCTATTAGTATTTAGGAGTAGAAGTGCTATACTCTTACAACAACGCCGCTGGCAAAATGAGCACATCTCACAGTCCCATGCATGGACCTGACTATCTTACGAGAACTGGCGATAGAACAGTTAAAGTGCCCCATCCGTCTACCTTAACGGAATGGTTAGATGATATGAAATTGTGGCCAGACGTTAGCTATGTGGATATCGTTAACTATTTCGTGCTTAGTGAGGGTGTTGATGGTGAGACACTACGAAATTATAAGAGCACAGAGGCTTACAACTATCTAAGTTACACAGCAACAAAATTGGAAAAATACTGTGTACAAAATACAACGAGTTCATCTTCCTTAAGGCTGAGGTCGAGCCGAGTCAGAGCATCAACAAGCCCAAACAACTTGCTTGGATAATGACGAGGCCGACTGGTATAATCGAAACAGTCGGCTGTTCATACATTGCAGGGCTAGGAAAATCTTGTAGCCATGCAGCAGCTGTCATTTGGAAGGTAACGTTAGGTAATAGGCTGTTAGAGCGATCTTGCTACACATTAAATCTGTAAATTATTGAAAACAATAAAGAATACCCCTTACAAAAACAGCTTAACTGCAGTTTTTATTCTAAGTAAAGTGCAGGACAATGTCTGTGTCCGAAATATTGAATTTATGCAATAGCCTACTAGTGTTCAATGCCGTTAATGTACAAAAATGTCATCAACATTATGTTATGGCTGATTCAGGTCCAGAATGCCATTGAGCCATTGCGTAGTCTGTCGCAATGAATATTCATAAGTAATCAGTTTTCCTCCTTTTGTTTGTGCCGCGAGTAGTGTCCCTTGTTTGCTAGCTTCATTGCTGTCGTCTGTCTCCCTGCTAAGGCTAAACCGGAACTTAGATACCGGCAACAGGAAGTATCGTGTGTCATGGCGACGCCCAATAAGACTCGCAGGAAAGTTGTGGATAGGAAGCTATGGGCAGCCTACAGGCTGTACAGGACATTGCACACATGTAACTATTTTTTTAAAGTCACAAGGTGGCGCTCTTCCACTTGAACATTATTTTTTTACTAAGCTGGCACTCTATTTTGATGTGAATTGTTGCATTTATTGAAAAAAAAATAAAAAAATATATATATATATTAATTCTAATGGAAAAAATAGCTCTTAAAAATTATATAATTAATGCTAAGTATCATAAAAAAAACTGAAAATTCTAAATAATAATCAGAAAATATTATAGAACAAAAATATATTTGAACGGTTATCCTGGGAAAAAGTAAAGTTAAATTTTAAGGCTTCGTCTGTTTTTGACCGGGAGGAAGCTAAGTGTAACCCATTTACGAAGAAGCCCAGAGGGTTAAACAATGACATTCTCACCTGAAACACTCTTACAACTTATTTCGTGACACAGTAACAGTATTTTGATCTTCCGCTGGTTTTCTCCTCTGCTATTGACGCTTGCGGGTTGGTGCGAGATGCATTCTGGGATACCTGGCTGACTCAAGTCCGCACTTTTGCGACAGTGCTGTGGCGCTTGTGGCCTCTAGGGGCGCTAGATGTGAAAGTTGCGGGTCAGAGCGCCCCTAGTGGCCCAAAGTTCTGCGGTGTGCCTTTAAAAAAAATCATTTTATGTGTTTATATCAGAAGTAAAACAGTTTAAATCATCGTTTATTTATTTAAACTGAGATTCATTACAGTTTTACATTATTCATTAATTAAAACAATAAAGAAGTTCCGGTAATTATAACACTGTTTGCTAATCTCATGCTCTTTCTGCAAAACTCTAAACACATTCTCACTCACTAAAACACATTTCACACTGTGATGCGTTTCAGAACGCAGATGGGCAAAAGTCGAACACAACTACAACAGTTGTCATCGCTTGCACACAGGGCTCTCAAGCGTCACGCATTGCAGCGTGACAGTCACTCATTTCGGTCTTTTGTCACGCACTCCCGCCACACATTGTATTTCTCACGCAGAAAAACTATTTATCATATATTTAATATGCCGCAGCGCCCAAATTGTCTCTAGCCGCTTCACTCTCATAGTGGAACAGCAAGCGCGCGCTGCCTCCCCTGCTCTCGCAGCCTGTCGCTTTATCAGCCAATCAAAAAAGGAAAGGGCTACACAATTTTAGCCAATCAGAAAATAGCACTACTGTATCTGGGTAAGATTTAACGCAACAACCAATAAAAAAGCATTTCAAGGAATTGTTCACGTGATTCTGCAACAATATCTCTTCCAAAAGTTTCGTTCACCCGCAGAGGAAACGACTGGAGCTCTCGGAATATCACTGAGCAGAGTAAGTCATGAGATCTCCTGTTTTAATGTTACAACAAATTTACAAATTGTTTGACACAAACAAAGACAACTTGACTGCTGTTAGAGAATCATATATTTATAATTATCCTGGCCATGGATGCATTAATCATTGCATATATGTCTTTCAAAGATGTCAGGTAAAAAGCAAACGAGCATCCTCTCATTCGCCCTGAGAGGAAAGCCCCCTAAAAAGGCTAGGTTAGAGGATGCTGGCCCAGAGAAGGTGGCCAAAAGGGTAGGCCCATTAGAGGAGGAGACGGTGCCATGTGTCATACATTTTCTGCAAGTCTCAGCAATTAATAACAACACAAAAACACTAATATTAATATTATTAATGAAACACCCACATTCCAACGCCCCCCCCCCCCCCCCCTCAACAACCAACAACACCCCCCCCCCCCCATTGGGGCGGGGAATGTCACTCTTGCCTGTCTTCAAAACTTGAGAGCCCTGTGCACACAATCACTCAAAGCTGTTCTTGTTCATTCTGATATAACTAATACAAGTCAGTTCACAGTGCCAAAAAACTGACTCATAATGTTGATACCAACAACAAAAAGGAAACAATAAAAGAGTAAGAGTAAGAGGTTCTGCTTGAGAGATGAGTGTCTGAGATGAATAAACTCATGAATGGATATGTTGTACATGAAGACATGATGTAGAAACAGAATAAAAACTCTCACTGACCTTGATTTTGAAGTTGCACAACTCTTCTGAGTGACCGTAACACACTTTACATTTAGAGTTTTTTACTGTAACTTTCAGTAAAAGTATGCCAGTGCTGTATTGAATATACAGACATTCAATACAATCTTCAGTACAATACTAGAATTACAGTATTACATTTATACTGTAAGGTGTCAGTACTACGATTTTTGCGTGAATGTGCAAATTATTATACACTAATACAAAAGAAAATGTTTGTATTCACAGTAATGTCTCTATTTGTATAAATTGCTGCACACTCATTTAATTCTCAATTTTGCACAACTAAGTTTAAAGGCATTTGGTTGTGGATAGTAAAACATATATGCAACATTTATCAAGTTCATGGATAATTCTGCATGCATTTATTAATAAATTTACTTCAAATGTTTTTATTGGTTTTCAAAGACAGTACAAAATAACACAACAACAGTAGACAGTTCAGTTATTAATACATTTGAGACTAAATTCATCCCAGATCTGTGCGTATGATCTGAAAGCATAGTCTGATTTTGGCAGAAGAGTCAGAGAGTTCTGTTAATGTGGTTTGAGAATTATTATTTTTTGTGTGTGTTTAACGTTTGGAGTAAGTGAGTGATGGTTTCCAGAAATGTTTTAGCAATTCAGAACAACTGTAATAAAGCTTTGATGATGATCAGCTCCGATGATAAGGAGAGAGAGATGAGTGCGGGAAAGTCTGCAGTAAAAAGCTGTGATTTATGGGTAATAGGGAGTGTGGGAACTCGTTATCCATCGTGATCAATCCAACCATTGGTCAGAGGATTGAACTGAATTTGTATAATGCGTTTGCTCAGAGATATTGCATGCTGTTCAGCTTAAAAGTAAAGACTATCATCATAATAACTAAAATCACGTTAAAAAAACGCTACTCCGTTTGAAGGTAGGTTTAGTGCAAATCAACTCAATTTGATTTCGAACATTGCAAATTGAGTCTGTGATGATGGGATTTGTAGTTGTAATGTCACAGTATGGGCTTGTGTTTCCCTGGTTCACCACTAGAGGTCCTCTTCCCCCACTGCGTAAGTCACATTAGAAACCCACAATCCTTGTCTGTTCTCATCATTGTTCATTGCACCCAGCTGTTACCCATTATGATTGTTAGTCTGTGTATACAAGTGCCCTGCTTGTTTAGTGTTTGTTACGGAGTCCTTGTCTTTTATCACACCACATCTGAGGTCTGTTTCTGTCTATTCAACCCGATCTACGACCAAGTCGTATCGAATTCGACGAATGATTAAAAAGTGGCTAATTCGTAACAATTCATACGACCTCACTCGTACGAATTAGTATGATTTTGCTAAATCGTACATATTTTACGAATTGGCCAATTCGTATAAATTCGTATGAATGACCTACCCCTTACCCCGCCCCTAAACCTAACCATCACGTGGGTTTAGACAAATCGTACAAGTGAGGTCGTACGAATTAGACACTTTTTAATCATTCGTCGAATTCGTAATCGAATTGGGCGTGAGATAGTGTTGGTCTATTTGTTGTTACTTGTGTTTGGATTGCTTATATGGAAATTGACCCCTGCTTGGACTGTTTTGTGAGTTTGGATTTCTCCATTAAAACTTACTGCATTATTGGTAGTGATGGCCAAATGAAGCCTTTCGAAGCATTATTGCTTTCTGATACAATTGTGTTCGAAAATGGTTCATTACTCAAAGCTTCATTCAGATAGAAATGACCCTGTTTATTATGCGTTTACCGAAGCGATCAAAACTGAAACAGTGTTTATGTGAAACTCATTTATGTTGGTGAATTTTACAGATAGGCCACTGATGAATTTCATGTGTTCACCTTGACAATAAAACATTAAGCGTGATAATGTTTAAGCATGATAGTGGTCACACAGAGACCACTATAATTCCCATTACAACCAATGAAATTCCCATGAAAATGTTTAAATCCAATAATAGAGATTTAAAAAAAAATAAAAAATAAACTTTACGAGCATTGTATCAACATTAGGCAATTAATGTTACAAAAATTGCATGCATTGTGGCATGATTACCTAGCCTGACTTCGTCATACTCATATTCAGAAAAGAATATGAGTCTGATACCGCCCCGTTGAACTTTGATTATGAGGCGTGTCTTAACCGAACCAGGAAAAAACAACAACTCTGCACAGATGAGTAAGTCGGTAGACCTACAACAACCAATCAGAGCAACGCAGTAAATCAACTCCTTTGCATAGCGCAGTTTTCAACTACAGAACTTACTTATTTTAGAAGTTAAATAACGAGTGTTGCTTCTTTTACTTACTTCTCCATGAGTGCGACCAAAGGAAAAACCACAACGACCACAGGCTTTTCATTACGTCCCATCTTCCAGCTGATAAGTTACACTTTTCCCGAATCATGTAGGACGGCAAAATATCTTTCCGATCGACAAATACCTTGATTGCAGTTCTCTGTTTGTCTATTAAAATGAATGCGCTGTCGATTTATTTTACAACAGACGCCACAGCGGAATCTATACATCTCAAAGCTCCAGCTGCAGTCATCTCAGTTAAAGACAGTTAATTCAAGACAGTTAGCGCTCGTTGATAACGTGATGATTACTTGCAGATCAATCTGTCCATCATCGTATAAAGCCCGCCCTGGCTATTTGATTGGCCTGGCCGTTTCTTGTCTGATCATAATTACTCCTCAATGGATTCGAGTCCAGACCGAACTCCCCGTCCAAAAAATGTTGTGGGCGGAGTTCGGGCTGGCATCCGGGCTAATGATTACCACCATTATTGAGATTCATATACTGGTTCTTGAGGTCTGGTTAACGATGACATAAACATTGATCGTTGTTTCAGTGGTCGTTTGCAATCTGAGTAAGAGACAGAGATGTACCTTTTCACAACCTTCAGATAGGGAAGGTCCTGACCCCTATATAGCCTACATACTATATTGCACAAGAATCTACATTGAGACTCTGAGCCTGATGAAGCTTGAGTTCACCTGACCTGACTTCATGTGACATTAAAGGCTCGTGACACTTGAAATAACACATAATGAGAGACAAATCTCTAATGCACTTTATACATTGTATATTTCTGACATTTCCAACATCTCTTGTAGTCCATTATAACCACTTATTGAGTTGTTTCGTACATAATGCAGAGTTTTTGTAAATGAGGTTGTAACTGAACTATGTATAGAACAGGATTAAGCACTAAAAATTAAACTAAAAAGTGAATTTATCTGCAGTGTGTATGTGATGGGCTTTAATAACTGACAAATATAACATTTTAAAACAATAAAGATTGAATCTGTAGCATCAGTTCAGCCACTCTATTAATATTATAATAACCAGTTTTGTATCCAATCAGGACTCCTGATAAAATCACATTTATATATTTGACATTTATCATAATCATTGATTATTCTGAATATTAGTGTTAATCTGAGATGTTGTAATAACACTGAGCTCATGCAGATGTTGATCAGGAGTTGATCCATGTCTAGATATGATGTTAAATATCGCTTTAATGAAACTCTGTCTGTGTGACTGAACAGAATCAAATGAAGAGGAGAAAGAAAATCAGCAGAAATCACAGATCAGCAGAAAACAAGAAGACTGAGAGAAACATGGAGGACAGAAATGACACACAAACCAGTGAATCACGAGAGGAAAGAGGACAGACACTTGTCAGATTCGAACAGTTTCGAGCCAAAAAAGCCAGACTGTGAGTGTTTGATCATTATTGAACTTCAAACCTTCATTAAATTTTAGTTTTGTTAGATTTACAAATTACCCACAGTTAGGAGAGTTCTACACCAACCCATAGTTGGGATTATTTTTAACAAATATGGGGTGGTGATGGCGCAGTGGATAAGACACATGCCTTTGGTATGAGAGACCCGGGTTCAAATCCACTGTGAGACACCAATGTGTCCCTGAGCAAGACACTTAACCCCTAGTTGCTCCAGAGGCGTGACCTCTGACATATAGAGCAATTGTAAGTCACTTTGGATAAAAGCGTCAGCTAAATGAATAAATGTAATTGTAAATGTAAACCCCAAAATGTTAAGTGAGTAGACTAGATCTTCAAAATGATTCTTCAGACTTTCTGCACTAGAATATTGAAGCTTGTAATTGTTGTGATGGAGAACAATATCCCATAAACTCAATATATTTGTGATTTCTAGTCTCCTGTGATCCAGACGGGCCTGTAAAGATAAGATGTGATTCTGATGTCAAAACTGAGGAGAGATTCTCATCAAACCCTTCATCGTGTTCTCAAGAACACACAACATCACTGACATCATCATCATCATCATCATCATCATCATCATCATCACTGACATCCATCAGCAGCTGAAGATCTGAACATCATCATCACCACCACCAACATCCATCAGCAGCTGAAGATCTGAACATCATCATCACCACCACCAACATCCATCAGCAACTGAAGATCTGAACATCATCATCACCACCAACAACATCCATCAGCAGCTGAAGATCTGAACATCATCATCACCACCACCAACATCCATCAGCAGCTGAAGACCTGACGTAATGGATAGCTGATATAAAAAAAATAGGATGACTAGTAATTTCCTACAACTAAATTCTGAAAAAACAGAGATTCTAATTATTGGATAAAAAACTTCCACACGTAACAGCCTAGAACAGACTGATCTCATGAAGTATCGTGTGTATGACCCGCCAATTCATATTTCCATTTTTGGCGTGCTATCAACACGCATAATCGCTTTCCAGCGTGTTTATGAACGCTGTTGACTTAACGTTAGTACTTCCATATATTTTTTAACTTTGAGCAATGATGGAGCTATACTTGACTTTTCTGAGGAGCATATAACACAAAACAGCTCCTTGGACAAAATGAAATGCAGGCTAATATTGTAGTAGTTGTAATCAAATATTTATTTTAGCTCAGATTAACATTTGATTAACAAATTGTATTCATAATGTCGAAATAAAACCGACGTGATGTTACTTGAAAGCATTATAGCCTACCTGCCAAACTTCTATGACCATGGTAACAGTTAGTGTTACTACAGTAAATCCATGGTGATGTTGCTGATCTGTGGACACTGGATAGTTCATTTTCATTTCATTTCATTTATTTGATTTGGTCATTTACAGATCATTCACTCAATCAATCAAAACATTCGGAAAAAAAAAACAAGAAAACACTATAAATGACCAGGTGCAGGCGGAAGCAAAAGCTTATTATGCCTGCCCTTAACTCTAGAATCAAATGCACTCATTAATGACAAGATGTTCATAAAATTGACATTAACACATTAGTGGACCACTGCCCACACCAGAAGTAAACCTGTCTTAATCATTTTTATTCTGTTGCATATTTTTCCAATGTTATTTTCTTGTAAATTTTTTTAAACTGAAAAATAGACGTAGCTTGTTTTAACTCATTACAACAACTATTCCACAATTTAACTCCTTTATTTGATAAACAATATTCTCTTAATGTAGAATGTACTTGTGGTTGATTAAACATACATAATCCTCTAAGATTGTATTGGCTTTCTCGCTGGGAAAATAATAATTGCAAACATTTAGGAGTTTTGTTGTTTTTGACTTGGTAAATAAATTAACGTGTACAAATCAATTAAATCAAAAAACTTCAAAATTTTTGATTGATGAAACAATAAATTACTTGGTGAATTGTAAGGTGCAAAATTAATTAATCTGATAACCTTCTTTTGTAATAAGAAAATTGGATTGGTTCTAGTTTTGTATGCATTTCCCCAAATTTCAATACCATACGTTAAGTATGGTGTGACAAGTGAACTATAAAGTAAATGTAATGCATTTTTATTCAAAATATACTGTAACTTATACAAAATTGCAATCGTTTTTGATACTTTCTTCTGAACGTTAGAAATATGCAGTTTCCATGTCATTTTACAATCTATAATTACTCCAAGAAATTTTATATAATTAACTCTTTCTAATGCATTTTCATTAATAGTTATCGTGATCTCATTATTTAACTCTTTGTTACTAAATACCATGTATTTCGTTTTATTTAAATTTAGTGACAATTCATTCATGGCACAATGTTTCTCCCTGGTTTCCACGTCAGCGCCGTTTGATCCGTTGATAATCCGTTTCTCACTAGATCTCGCAGCGATGTTATTACATCATTGTATATGTTATGTTATTACTTCAGTGGCGAATTCAAATGTTTTCTTTACTGGATTTGTGTAATGACAGTGCTGCTTGATTCAGATCGCTTCGCACTGAATTGGTGCAAACTGATCAACGGTCCATCAACCACACAATAACGAGTAGCTCAGTTTCGTTCCGCTTACATTACATTTGCCATTTGATGTTGGATTTGTGGTTACGCCAGCGTCTCTCATTATGAGTGTGCTTGCCATACGTGACGCGCCAACATTTGAAATAACGAAATGTTGGTCGGCAGGAAAAATGGTCCAATGAACCGTTCGGTTAAAAAATGTGTACCGAAAACCGAACCGAAAAGCCTATTTTATATATTAATAAATATATGTATATTTTTTTCAAATAGTTAAATACATTGGAAAAATAATTCAAAATAATTTTGCTGTGGTACCGAAATTGGAACCAAGAACCGTAACATTTTAATGATATCGGTACCGACTACTGGAATTTTGGTGACATCCCTAGTTATCACTGTGAAGCTGCTTTGATACAAAGTGTAAGTGTGTAAGAAGCGCTATATAAATAAAGGTGACTTGAATTGACTTATTTTTTATTTAAAAAAACAAACTTTCTGGTGTGTAGCCATTGATACTGCAGTTTATCCCATTCTTGTCTGAACTCATCACCATTCATTTCACAGAGGAAATGCAGAACACGACATGCGGGGAACTCACCAGGGATTTGACCTTGTGTGCATTGCAGTCATTTCGTTTTAGCAAACACCTCCATCTGCCCTTTAGTCTGCCAAAAGCATTCTCAACCAACACCTGGCTCTGCTTGTTTTAAGGTTGTACACAAGTTGTTGGGGTGTCAGTCGTCCGTTTCTGTGAAAGGTTTCATCAACATCATGTCCACAAATGTTCTTGGTTACATCAGGTAGTAACAAACCCCTATCCACTAGGTCCCACAATCCTGACAAACACAGCACGCATCATGCAGGGTCCCTGTCGCTCCTAAAAAACATTCCAAAAGAGAGCTCTTCCGTCCACAACAGCCTGGACAATGATCGAATGCCAGCCCTTTCAGTTGAAGTACTCTGTGTATTACTCCTCTGGTCCAAGAATGGGGATGTGTGATCCATCAATTGCACCTACACACTGAGGCAAACCCCATCTGCACTCAAAATATGTCGCCATCTCTTTTAACTTTTCACTCTTTGGTAACTGGATAACTTCTTGCATGAATACCTTCTCAACAGATGAGCAGAAATCGTGAACACAGTGACGCACAGTAGCAACTCCGACTCCAAATAAATGAGAGATGCTTCTATACTCAGAGTTGGTCGCAAGTTTCCACAGTGCAATGGCGATTCTTTTTTGAATGGGTACACAATCTCTCTCCAGTTGGGGTTGCAATCGACGACAGAGGTACAGAAAAGTATCCTTAGACATCGGGAAATTGTTTATCCAATGTGTTGGTCAAAGTTGGAACCACGCTGTCCCACCATTCTGTTGTTCTAGTGTGCATCCAAACCGATCAGGAAACACGACGCATTCGATAGTACTCCCATATCTAAAACACACCAAAGTTGCAAAAAATATGCTGATGATGTTATCGATAATAACGTTATTCACTCAACTCTTGTTAATTTTGGTGCATTCATTTCTTACTGATCTTATTCTTTCTGCTGATGGTGCGTGTTCGTCCTATCCATCTCACGGTCAATGTCCGCTATAGCTGATAACAAGTGTTGTCTACTTTTAGATCTAGCATTACGAGCTTTCTGAATACGCTTTATTAGTGCTCGTCTCTTTTCTGCCGTTTTGTTAAAGCAACACCATGGAACTCTTCCACTTCGGTCGCCCTACTGTTTGGAAGCGGAATTGTCGTTTACCGCTGTCGTAAACCTGACCGCAGCGTACTGTCGCACGTGCTCGCTGTAAACTGACACGCACCAGCGCACGCTCGCTGTCGATTCAGCACCGGCTTTGGAACCAACAATGTCCACAGACAAGGTAGAGTATGATTCATGACTTTATGAAAGACATCCCAAACTAAAGAAAGACTAAATAATTAATATTATTATATAGATAATATTACTAATTTCATACTTTCAACATGCTTATTAGAATAAACATTTCAACTCAAACATCGATTTGAAAGTCATTAGTCAATCGCGATTTCAATGCTCAAATCAGAATTGATAATGATAACAATAGCATGCTAAATATGTAACATGTTAGTGTTAAAACATGTTAATACAAGACATGTTAGTGTGTACTTGCTACCAGAGTGATAATTCTCTTCTCTACTACTAGCATTACTTGATTCATGATGATAAATGAAGGAACAGATAGTTTCCATAACATTTCCAGACAACAAATTATAAAAACAGATAGTTTTAGTAGGCTATGCAAGCAATATACTTACTAGTCTAACAGCATGACGGCCAAATCAGCATCGGTCGAGCAACCCTCCGCATCCTTGAGCTCACGCCAGCGAGCAAACACAGAACCAATATTGATTCTTGTCCGGCCTCTTGCTTTATCACTAAGCCTCTTCCGAGTCTCCTCAGACAAAACCTTTGTCTTCTTAGTTGTTTTTACCGCTTCGGTCATAACGAAAAGAAACGCTGGCTGTTCACTCACGTCCGAATTGGAGTAACAGGTGGGGGAAGTGACGTATGCCGTAAAGCAGTCGAATTTTGTAGTTTATTTTTGTGCACGGGAGCTGCCCCGAAACCCGGACTTACATAGTGCCAGTAAAAGCGATACAGACCACGTCAGGCTATGGCAGACGTGTCATTTAACTTATTTTAAGTCGATGTACCATCACAAGGGTCTTGGAAATAGATTATGAAGGTTGATAAACTACATAGTGTTACTTTAATTACCTCTGTTTGTAAACCAATAGATCGCACACAAAAGCAGCACACCTTGAATCTCCTTCATACTTAAAACTCAAAACACACTCAAAACAAACGCGCAGACTGGGAGCCGTTAGTCTACAAGTAGGCTAGCAGTTATACTGGAGACCTGGCTAGCAAAAATGGTGAACTGTTGTGTTTTTGGGATGTACGAATACATCAAAAACGGGGAGATGCTCCACAAGTTCCCCATAAACAAACAGCTGATTCGTGCCTGTAACGCCCTCTGGCAGTTGAAATCAGCTCAGATGCAGAAGTCATTCATTTTCTCATGGAGATTCGCAGACCACATGCGAATGGGTGCGAAGAAATCCATGTCCATTGGTCATCCGAATGCATTCAAAAAATTTAACTCTTGCGAAAAGCTACAGACGGTTCCTATCCGACAATTCCAGCGGAAGTTGAGCATTGCTATGGTACTGATAAACAAACCTGAATTCTTAACTAATAATAAAATAAATAATGATTTTATAACGATAAGTTGTCATGTCATTTTTTTTCATGACTTTCTAACGTTATTAGGGTACAATTAAATTGTAGGCAGACATTGAACTATTGACCACTATATCACAATTTCTTTATCCAACCTGACATGTCAACGTCCTCAGCAACTTTCCTCACGCAGCTGCCTTCATATTAATCTCTCTATAACCCTCATCAGAGAGATCATACAGAACTGACAGAATCAACCTTTCTAATCTCTCCGCCATTTTTGTCCTACCTGCGTCCGACGCTTTTCACTGTGTAGCACGACGTCCGTTGGAGGCGGTATTATTACGGAGCTGATTTCAACTGCCAGTGTGAAGGCGGCGTCAGTGTTAGCATACCCGAGCAGATCTCAACCCGACCCGAGCGCGCAGTCACCGAGCCCAGCCGGACCCGACACATTAGCCGCGTTTCCACCGCAGGAACTTTCCCCAGGAACTAGGAACTTTGGGGTGGTACTCGGTGTGTTTACACCGCAGGAACCAGGGTCTAAATGAAGTTCCGGGTAAACATTTCCCCCAGAAAGTCCCTGCTGGTGAGGTAGTACTTTTTCAGAGTTCAGGAACTTTCGGGGTGGGACTTGTGCGCTGAACATGCTGATTGGTTCTTACCACGCTATTCTTTCTGCCCGATGGCGCGCGTTTGTCCCATCCATCTCACGGTCAATGTCCGCTGATAAAAAAACATCTACTTTTATATCTAGCATTACGATGTTTCTGAATACGATTTGGGTGCTCGTCTCTTTTCTGCCGTTTTGTTAATTACCTTGTTAGTAAACCAATCGCACACAAAAGCAGCAAAGCTTGAATCTCCTCCATACAAAACTCAAAACAAACGCGCAGGCTAGGAAGAGCAGTCACACGCAGTTTAACCATGAGTTTAACGTCACTACATAATCTTCCCGCCTCGGAGCGGTACTTTAGTACGCGGTGTAAACGCAGTAAGCAAACGGTCTGGGGAAAAAAAGGTTCCTGTGAAAAAAGTTCCTGGGACAAATAGTTCCTGGTAATTGCGGTGGAAATGCGGCTATTAACTGTAATCCACCCATGTTACATAATGAGTCATGATGACACACATTGAGGGAGAGCGAGGTGGTAGGTGGGGGAACCTTCAAATTTCGTTTAGGTGCAACTGGGGAAAAATGACTCACCGTGGGACAACATATTGAGTATCGTGGTATAGCACTAGTTTTTGGGTATTAACAGACATGTGCATTAAAATCTGTGATATTTAGGGGGGTTGGGGGGCATGCTCCCCGAGAAATTTTGATTTCTCTGACCTACATGTGTGCAATTTTAGACTTTTGAAGGCAAAAAAAAAGGATAATAAAAAGCTTTAAAACCATGCCAGTGGGCATTAGATTATTTTGTCAAATATCTGTTATGTTCAATATATCAAATACATATTATTTGTTTAAATATCTGCTCCTCATATACATCTTTCTTTTTCTCTCATTTTCTCTCAGTCTCCTTAACCTGCCCTATTTCTTCCCCTCCTAAAGCTGAACTTCGACTGATAGTCTTTTCATTTTCTGTCTGTGTTAGTGAAGATAGTAAACTTAAATGATAATTATATGTTTTATGAAGTATTATCTTAAACAATGTAATTTACTCAAGGCTTCCAGGTCAGTATTGCCAAAAGGAACCTTCTACAAGCTTTGGAATTTGAAAAGTAATTTTAAATAATACAAATTATAGCTAGACGTTCCCTCATCAGGTGCTGTGGAAACGCGTCAAAGCATTCTCAGGTGTAAATATGCAGCATTAATGCACTTAGGTGATTTTGAACGAATATTTAATGGTTACATAATGTAAAACTAATTCTGCTATTGATCTCTTTATAAGACCCCATAGAACAGCAGCTAGGGAAAACAAATATCAGGCGAAATATATCGAACTTTAAACTAACTTAAGCGCTCTCAACCACCGCTGAGTACATTTTACGCATTTGCAATCGCTCTCGTTCAGCGGACAGGAAGGAGGTTCGGTCGGTCGGTCGGCCATATCGGGAGCAGCGAGATTCGTTGAGATTAATAAATCTATTTATTTATTAATTTATCTGAGGTGCCAGAAGGCAGTTCTCGGACCATTCCGGCCTACTTTAACCCCTGGTTATAACCTCTCTAGTTATTTGGATCGAAGCACACAGGCACCAGGTTTATCTTGCTCTCCACTTCCTACATGATATAACGTCTCAATACACAACATCCCCCTTTCCTTGAATATAAACTTAGCCCAAACTAAAGTTCTCATTCACATTTTCTTACAACTTAAAACAGTTCAGAAGGTAACACTTTATTTTATGACCCGCAAACAACTGTGCAAGTACACCGAAATTACAGTGTACGTTTCTGTAATTATAGTGTACTATATGTTACAGTATGTTAAGTTTGGGGTAATAAAGGGGTAACAAGCACCACTTTAATTTACAGCCCGCAGGAGTTACACTTACCCTGTAACTACACAGAACAAGGGGGTGACAAACGCTACTTACTATGTAGCAATACAAAACAACACTATTTGCACTGTAATTACAGAGAAAGGTACTGTTGTCCAAAAAAAAAAACTTTAATTACACAGTATATTTGCCCTGACATTTAAGTGTCATTGCAATTCAATGGGATAGGATAAGGTACTAATTACCACATGGTACGGTCTCTAAATTAAAATCATAGCAGAAACAAATTATTTTGACTTTTCTAGTAATCTAGTAAGAAAAGCCAATAAATTTATTTTTATCAGAATATATATATATATATTTGTGTGTGTGTGTGTGCGCGCGTGCGTGCGTGTGTGTGCGTGTTTAATTTTCAACCCACAAATGTCAAAATTACCCTGAACATATTTTGCCAGAAATGTGATAGATGTTATAAACAACAGACGGTACAATTTTTTGCCTGGAATATTAACAGAATAGGTACCTGTTATTTTTAACTAATTAAATAATTTGCTTGTATATCTGCTTGTTAACCCTTTATTACCCCAAACTTAACATATTGTTCCCTTATACCTACACTGAAGTACACTATAATTACAGAAACGTACACCGTAATTTCGGTGTACTTACACAGTTGTTTGTGGGTCGTAAAATAAAGGGGGCTTTTACACTGGGCTTGTTTGCTGCGGTGCGAGCCCGAGGCGTTTGTTCTCGGCGCCCCGCAGTGTTGGTCTGGTTTCACACTCAACTTGATTCTATCGAACCCTGGTGCGCTTGCGTGCATCTTACGTCATCTCAAACGTGCGCGGCGCATGATAGAAAGCAGAACGTGTGTAAATATTGTGTGTTTTTTATTAATTTGCTGCTATTATGAGCAGTTGAGTGAACAATACAGGTTTACTGTATGTGTGTCACATAAGGTGGACTTCTGCTGCTTGCAGACGGACTCTTTTGAGGAGACGGTGGTTTTTTAAATGTGTTGCTTCTGATTCCACGCGCTATGCACAAATACACTGCAGGCTCACTCTCGCTTGTATCCGAGGTAAATCACCAACACTATCATCCCTTACAAGTGTTTTATTTAACTCAATAGATCACAATAAGCTAAAACGCATGCGCAGGATACTTTTCTTCCTGAACAAGTGCGCGCTCGAATCCGTGTTGCTTTCACATTCACGCGAACCGTGGCACCCTGGCACCTCCTCCAGGTAGTCTCGGGTTCGGTACCCCAGTGCGCACCCGGTCCCATGACAGCGTTCACATTAACGATTTTTCATGCGAACCGTGCCCCGTTCCGAAATAAACTGCTAGTGTGAAAGCCCCCAAAGTGTTACCAATGTTGGTTATGATAAATGTATTGCGGGAAGTGACTGTAGCCTACGCTGTTGCATGTGGTTATGTTAACCAGAATGACAGAGTAAAGTCATTCAGTTCTGTTAAGCACGCCTGGTCTGGTCTCCAGTTATAACATGTTAGTCACTTAAAAATGAAAGTTTGAAAAGTTAAATCATAAGTAACCTCCCCTTTAACTTCAAATCATCACCAAGTTGCATTATTTATTAAGCATCTCTAACTCAGGGTTTTTCCGGGCATGCCCCCCGGGAGAAAATTTTGCACATTTTAAAGATAAATGCATTAATCTGGTGCACTCAGCAAGTCATTATGGAATGTTTTCTGGCTCAAAATTAGATGGTAAAAAAAAAATCCAGATCATGTGTATACATGAAAGTGTACCGCGCCTTCAACTGGCTGAAAAAAAACACTTTTTACAAGCATGTTTTTTTAGGTATTTTAATAATCAGATAATTAGATTTTATTTACAGTTCATAGGGGCCAAATTAACAACAGTGTAGTTGAATAGCAACAAGCATTTGCTTTCATTTACACAACCAGAAAAATGTTAGCCTGGTTCAACCAGACTCTCGTACATTTCATTTGTACATAGAGTCTGGCCTCTCTCCATTGAGAAACGTTTCCTTCCTTGTAGGCGGGTTCACTATTAAAGTTCAAATCTATTGGATCTGCCCATAGTCACTCAGGATCTGCCATAGCCAATCGCTAACGTGTGGTCGTGAGTGACGTATATCATGCGCAACAAGACGTTCGTGGTTTGACTTATCGAGACTATATTCTAAGATGGCTCCTGTCTGTATACACGAAGTGAACTGTCTTTATAACATATCTTCTTATTAAACGGTCTGTACTCTTACAAAGTTCTCAATGCTTCGTTTTGCATGTATGGACACTCATTATTGCTCCGTTCGAGACCAGCAAGTTTAAATGCTTTTTCTGATGCCGTCGAAATGCGCAGAACGGTTTGAGAATGGACACAGGCCGTGAACCCGGCAGCGGAACCGTGTCAGTGGAAAAGAGGTATGTAATCATGTGATTCCCTGACTTGAGTTTTGTCGAGAGGCGGAAGGCGGCCCGAAATTTGACGGAGGCGGCTGCCTCATAATTGTCTATGTAGGAAAAACCCTGTAACTGCTCTTTTGAATTATGTAAAATTATGTAATCTGTAAGTTATGACGTTTGTATTTATACTGCTTTTTACTTAATCAAAAGTAAGTTACAGCAATTTTTTCTTTAAGTTTTACAAGATTCAAATTATTTTGAATTAATGTAATTTAAGTTTAAATGACTTAAACATCCAAGTTAATTGTACTTAATTTAAGGCTCATTTAAAAAAAATCATTTCTTTTACTCTATTCAGTTTGTGTTGTGGGCCAGTAAAAATACTTAAAGTGACTTTTATCAGGATCCGCTGAAATAGGGGCGTTTCATGACACTTTAAAGTGAAAACACACTTTTGATGGACACATAAATATGATTTCAGGCAATAAGTGCCTATAATGCCCAAATCTAGTGAGTCTTAACAAGAGCTGGTGTAGGCAGAAAAAGAAAAGAAAATGAAGACTCAAAAATATTTATGTAAGATTTAGCAATTTTTTTTATTTGTATAATTATTCAGTTTGGGTGAAAGTATAGGTGTCGTATAAAAATAAACTAAAGTAAACTAGGCATACATTATGATATATCGTCTTTAGTGTGTTTAAGCTGAATCAGTTTCACTGTCATCAACATCTCAGAAATATGATTTATGAATGGAGGAATCAGACATTTCTGAAATAAACAGTAATATTCCTCTTTCAGAGCTCGTGTAAAACAGTGAAGTGTTTCAGGATCACAGCAGAATTAATAAATCTCCATATGCTAATATTCCACTGCAACATAACTGAAATACATGTACAGATCTCACAGTCCATCAGGAATATGATCCACATTATGAGTTTAATAAGATCAGAAGAGTTTCAGAACTCAAACACAGAACAGTTCATTATAAACAGAATTAAAGTCAAAGCGCTCATTAAATATATATAGTTTTATGAATGTAGTGAATAGTGTGTTAACGGCTCGATCAAAGCTTGTGTGTTGATGAAGCTCAAGGTTTGATGATCTGACAGATTAATGATTATTCTCAGATTGATTCATTATTTATCAGCACAATAAACCTGTTTCTCACTTTCTTTAAAACTAGTAAATGAAGTGAATAAATAATGTTCTTACCAGAGACTGGATTCATCTGATGATGATGATGATGATGATGATGATGATGATGATGACAATGAAGATGACGAAATATCGATAATCACTTCTCTGAAAAATATTATTAAATCATGAATTAGGAATGAATTACAAGTGATTTCACACACATTTCCCTAATAATCTAATTATTTCTGTACAGAATATGTGTTAGAAAACATCTGTGTGCGTGTGTGTGTGTGTGTGTATGATGAACTCCAGCTGATGCTCATATCATTTCTCTCATCAAACACACGATTTAAACCAGACATGAACACTCGTGTCCTGCGAGACTGACCCGGTCCATTACTGACATCATCTGGAGGAACACACACATTGCGTACATAATATATAATATATATATATATATATAGTGTGTAGTGTGTGTAATGTGTGTATTCACACAGATGATGGCAGTAATGGACCAGTTAGTTCAGTCTCACAGGACACGAGTGTTCAGTGTTGGAAGTTGTTTTCCAGTGCAAATCTACACATTCATAAATAAAGTTAGACATTTACTGGAGATAAAAAGAAATAACAAAATATGAAGTCTTGTTTTTAGAATAAATATCTGACAAAGGGCTAAAATCCAATCAATTCAAAACACGTTTTCATTACTAATTGACAGACTTGTTTTTTCTTCTTTTTTAAGCTAAAACACATTTAAATTTTTCAAGACTTAATTTTGCTTTGCTTTTCAGTAATTGATCTTGAAATATATCATCAAGTATGAATCTGATTTAAAGATGTTTCGATATTTTCATTGGAAACAAGTTAAAAAAACTAGGAAGAACGTAATTTTTGCCATGCATGTGACGTAACGCCCTAACTTCATAACTCTAAGACTTTCTGCTCTGATTTAGACCTTTTTAAGGCCTTAATTATTATAAGGTGAATTAAGATTAAACAGATTCACACATTATATTCATGCATAATTCCAGTAAGCAGATGATAATGAAGAAAATTAGGTTAAAAGTCACTCACCTCACTTATCAACTCACATGATAATCCAACAAACACTGACGAGAAATAGGGCTATAACTGACGCATTAATGAAAGTGGACAACTGAACACCGGAACAACTACACAAGCCAATTGACTATGGCTAAGCCACGCCCCCTCCACACACTCGGACACACACTCAACACTCGGGGACAGGCGCTATAACAGCGGTCACAGTAGGAGACATTTCACAGGAGGCAATTGGTGATTTTCGGAGACAGGAAGATTATATATCATCTCAAAGTCACCTAAAGGGCCTTTACTATGCATTGGAGGGTTATAAGCCTCAGCTTTTAATAATAAAAATAATACATATTTATATAGCGCTTTAGTTTACACAATACTCAAATACACTTTACAGAACAGAGAAAATAAGACCAAAGTAACCTTAATATACAAAAATTAAATATATATAATTGTTTAAAATTCGGAAAGATTGCCTGGAACTGGCATACCGATGGATTGTTATTCCAGGCGCCTTGTATGGAAAAAAGGCACACAATACATACAATACTCACAAGACAAAGATATTAATTAGGTATATTTTCAGAATTTACTGTAATTAAAAGAACACCAACCTTTCCTGCCGCTCTGATTTAGAGATGTTCCGATACCCTTTTCTCTTCCCGATACCTGGTGTGTATAGTATCTATTCAGCTGCAATTCATTCTAGCACTGTATGAATTGATAGAATTATTATGGTGTGCTTCAAACTTATCCCTAAATTAAACATGAACAAATACATAGAGCTAACTAGAGTATTTTTAATATCTGAATTACATTTCATAGCAATATTTATCTTAAGTGAAAAAGAACTTAAAATGCAGCTACACATCTAATACAGAAAACTAAAAACATGTACTTGGTTGTATAATCACTAACTGTATTACCTCAATGAATTGTCCTTAAAGTGAGAGTACCCATGATCCATCATCGTGGGGAGACACGGAGCGACTCAGTGTCTGTGCAGCAGGGACACCCTCATCTTGTGGTTTCAAAGTAGACGTGTTTGTGTGTGATTTTATTGGCAGCATGCAGTCCATCTTTGAGTTGATTAATGTAATTTGATCTGCCCGGTGGTCGTTGCAGTTGGACTGTATGCCTGCAAAGAAAGAATCAGTCTCTGCTCAAACTAGTACAAACATCAAAATGATGATTATTACGTCCAGCCATAACTGTGCAAATGGACAGACAACAATATTTAGATATAACTTTTAGCAGCAGAGGCATAACTTGTACAAATAGGCCTACAACGATCATTATTTACCTGCAACATATTACGTGCCAACTTGAGCATGTGGCAAGAGTCCATCATTACAAATACTTTCAAGAAACTGGTTTGAAGCGGCTCTCGTGGGGCTCCCTTCAGCTCACACCCAAGTTGGTTGCACATGCTGACATTGGAGGCATGACCATCCATTGTGACACACACACCCTAATGCCCCGTGCATGCAGCTCCTCCAAAGCATGACTAAGAAGGACGCTTTGTGTTTCTGAGAGAGAGACTCGGTCAGGAAGTAAGCAATGGGAGTCTTCCAGTGTCCTTGTAGGCCAACCACCATGAACACAAGAGCCTCAGTAGAAACATCAGTCTCACTGTTTCCATCCCTGAGTCTACAAAACCAGACATTGACTGTGTATGTGGATTATATTGCACATGTTTTCTGATGGATATGGCATCTAACATGAGTGAAACACATCCATATTTAGCCTGGTCTCCCTGGCATCTTCTCTCCAGCATATCCAGCATCACCTTGTTCAGGACAGGTTTGAAATCCACCAAACGCAGCCACCTTGAAAATTCAGACAACATTAAAGGGTTAGTTCACCCAAAAATGAAAATTAATTCATTAATTACTCACCCCCATGCTGTACCAACACCGTAAGACCTTCGTTCATCTTCGGAACACAAATGAAGATATTTTTGATTTAATCTGAGAGCTGAATCACTCCTCTATAGTTTTCCTAAGGGATTGAAACTTGATGGCCCAGAAAGTCAATGAAGAAAATGTTTAAATATTCCATGTGACTACAGTGGCTCAACTATAAGTTTATCAAGCGACGAGAATACTTTTTTGTGCGAAAAAACAAACAAAAATAACGACTTTATTCGACTATTCCTTTTCTTCCTTGTAGGCCTGAGACGAGAGTTCAAGAGATTTCCACGACACATGCGCAAGAATTGCGATCTAACTCTACTCCTACTTGTTCAGTTCTCGCGCATGTGTCGTGGAAATCATTACCATTCATTGATAATACGCTACTTAAGTGCTAAAATACAAACTCTAATCCCTGAGGCACGCGGCAAAAAATCTAAATAGAAGCGTGTCTAATAACAATACAGATATTTATTCAAGATAAACAATTACAAATGAGCAAAGAATCGAAAATAGCCCTAATACTAGACTAATAGTAATCAAAAGCAAGGATAATTAAAAAAAAAAAACTAACTCCAGCCTTATATAGGCGTACGGCCTAAATTCTAAACAATTAGAATACAAATATTAGTGAAGATAAAAATAACAAATAAGCAAAGAATCGAAAACTAGCCCTACTTAATTGACAAATAGAAACCAGAGCAACGGAGAACTAAATATTAGGAAGAATCAACTCACGCGGTCTGTTCCTCACGGAGTGACTGCTTGTTACATCTTCTATTCACAAAATACAACCAATAGTACGGTAATGTTAAGACTTACTTGTGAAAGGCCCTATTGTCGATGGTCCGGTGATTCAAACAGGAAAATGCTCCACAGTGCTCTGGCATCTGATCTGCTGCCACACAACGATACGACGGGTTCAAGATGGCGGCATTGCTCTATGATATCTATGATGTTTGAGTAGGTAAATCTTCCATCTGCGTCTCTCCCTGGTGTTGTATCCTTTGAATGACTAATAGCAACTTTTAGCTTGAATAGATTAAAATCATCATCCATATTCCTATCAACTTTTTGTTTTTTTCATACAAACATCCTCATACATTTTATTTAACTCGTGTCTTCTTTTTAAAAACTTATCACTCAAGTTTTCAATACTATGGACTTTAGGAAATAGTTTGGCCAATATTACTATCTTTTCTTTATCTGTTCTGGCCACCTTTCCATCTTCCTCAATTACAGGAACTTGTTTATGAGTATTAATATACAGTTAATTTTCCTTATCATTCATCACATCTGTGCAATCGTATCAGTTTGAACCGGAGTCGGACTGGAAGAAGATGACGGCCCAAAGAAGCTCGACAATTAAGGCTCGAACAGGACGTTTCTGAATGGTTGGTTAACGTAATGTTACTTTGATCTATCTTTGTATGCACTGGCAGGGTAGAGTATTGAGATACGAACGCTGTGTTTACTGATGTGTACGTTAGTTCATTGAAAGAATGACGTTACAACTAGTGGTCATGAAAAACTTTTTCCCACGATTTTCAAAGATTAATATAAAGATTAATAACATTTTACACACTTCTTCTGGAGGTGCAGCGGGACACGAATAGTTGGTGCCGATTATTTTTACAGGAGCAGCTTCTGAGCAAAACCAGCTCAAAATGATTCGCACAAACATGAACGCATTGATGTTGAGCGTGGGGAATATTCAGACTCAGTCACTGCGTCTTCTGCGGTTTAGGTTTAGGAACATCAGAATGATTTCTGTGTTTGTTATTGCACCCAAGAACAGAACAACACAATCACTTAGACGCCATTCTGCTCCAGTGTATCAACAATGACGGACTATGATTGACAGCTCGCTCAGGGCGAAAACAAACGGCTCAATGAGGCAGGGGAATACGTATAAGGAGATTAAAACAAAACCACTGGATGGATTTTTATCATTAAATGATGGTTGTGTACAGGCACTGACACATTTCATGTAAAAGTGCATGTACCATTATATGACCCCTTTATAACTCTTCTAACTGTAATCCTGATAATGTCCTGCAGAGGGAGACACTTCACTGTGAGTCACAGGAGTCAAGCTTAAACATGAAAAATAATGACAATATTTGTGTACAGAATATTATAGTTCATATTTTAGAATTAGTTAATTAAGTTTGAGGCTGAAGCTTTCAGTTCATGTATAGGTCAGTTCTTCTACATTACAGCAGGAAAGTCTGTTTTAAGGTGTGTTTCTGTCTTTCCCATGACCTCTGTCTGATCACATGACCACATTCTCCAATAAAACCATCTTATCTGACGGGCACCCGGACGACTGAGGCCTTTTCTGCTCTCTTTACAGTGGGCTTTAGTGTCTGATTGTCTCAGGCGTTACAATGGTGATGAAGGTGATGATGATGATGATGATGAAGGGTTTGATGAGAATCTCTCCTCAGTTTTGACATCAGAATCACTCTTTACAGGCCCGTCTGTGTCACAGGAGACTAGAAATCACAAATATATCAGATTATCCTCATTACTTTGGGTTTGGTTTTCTGTTTTAAGAGCAATATATGAGTATAATGATCAAACACTCACAGGCTGGTTTTAGTGTCTCCATACTCTCACATCTGACAAGCCTCTGTCCTCTTTCCTCTCGTGATTCACTGGATTGTGTCTCATTTCTGTCCCCCATTTTTTCCTGTCTTCTTGTTTTTACAGCTTTTTTCTCTGTAAAAATTAAATGAAGTACATCATGAGATTATTTCAATTTACAATGACAACCTGCAGTTAAAAAGGCAAAACTTGAAAAAGTTTAAGCAATAAATCATTATCCAGCATTAATATGATGCACTCTATCAGCATATTACATTCAAACATGAATCTAAGGTAGCCTACTTAGAAGAAAAGGTTCTATATAGAACCTTAAAAGGTTCTAAAGCACGTTATTTGGATCCCCTAAAATGCAGTGCATGAATGATCACAAAATTCAAGCTATATTAAAAAATGTAATTAATCAATATCACACGAAGAGTGCCATTTCAGTTTTATCCTCCAAAAATCTGCATGATTAAAATGTGATCTTAAGTTACTACAACAGTTTAATAAACAATCATTTAATTACAACTACAAAATGTTGCAGAATAATGTTATATATGAATGAATAATAGCCTTTAAAGAAGCTTTGTGCCAAAAGTGTTCATTCTTGTCATTATTGAACCTTTTTAGCATAAAATGTCCTTTGGAGTTGAGTAAAGAACCCTAGAACCCTTTTTCTAAGATTGTGGTATCACCCTGCATGCTTTGTTCAGTGGTCAGTATTACGTTTAGCACAAACAGCTCCTGTACGACTCAAGAGAACGACACTTTTCTCCTTCAGAAAGATGAATGCTTCAGAAAGACGAGTTTGCATGAAGTAGCAAAACAAATGTGGCGCATTTTAATAAAGCGCAGTCACTCTTCACACACAAGCGCAACACACGTAATCCGTCAAAGAATGCGTTCAATAAATCCGGCGGGAACTCGATTAGCTACAAATATGATAAACACAACCGCACCAACCAGTTTAAAACCTTGAACGTGACGCTCTCTGCGCTGAAGAATAGTAGGCTACACTAACGGTGCGTGTCCACTAAACTGCGCTCAGTGCCGCGGAGTTTTGCCGCTGTAGTGGACACGCACCGTAAATAACGAGCCTTTGTGTTCTTGCGTTCTTTGGGTTTGTTGGAGGTCTGGTTGATGAGAGAGCATGATGAAATATAGAGCGCGCGTGTTCACTGCGCAGGCATTAACCAGACCTCGAACAAACCCAAAGAACGCAAGACCACGAAGGTATTCTTCTGCGAACACATTTTGTATTAATCCAGTGTATTAATCCGCTTCAGCTGTGTGTGTAAAACACAACGAGCTCTTCACACGAGCCAACCCCAACGATTATTAATTCTGCGTGATATAGGACATTCCTGGGTTATCTAGTCATCTTGCAGAGTGAAGTGTTGCGTCGCAGACATAAGAAGAAGCTTAACAAACTAAATCAAAAAAGCGTTCAAAGTATCAAAAAGTAAGCTACACGTAGAAGAGGATAAATAAGCAAATCAAAAACAGTTGTTTACGTGCACTTGCTCCATTCTTACCTGCCGTTAATAAGGACTCCCAGAAGCACTTCACTCCGCGAACTCGGAACTGGCACTTTAGAGACGGGGACATAGGCTATAACATCAAGCCAGTAGGCTACTATTTACAATAAAATGCTACCTCTTTAACCTTAAACCCACCCGTAAGTGTCTGCATCCTTCCGTGAGCCGAGTAGGCCTAATCTCAACACCCGACCGCAAGAAGCTGCAAGTAAACACAGGCGCATACATACGTTTATGTGGGTGTTATGGTTTCCCCTAATTCTGAATTTCCCACCACAAGCTAAACTCAACAGGTGGCAGCTCTGTATCATAATAGATTCGCACATTTCTAAGGTTTCTAAATTATAGCTACATCTTTTTTCTTCTAAAAAAAATTCTGAAGAGCAGGCGGATTAAATGATGGCCAGAATAAATAAAACTGAAGGACGACAGAAGCAAAGGTCAGGTAATATGTGGATTGCATTGTGGAAGGATTTATTTTTATAAACATTCATTTGGTTTGTGAAAGTAGTGACTTTTGTAAAAAATAAAATACATTTTTTTTACTGATTAAATGTATTAATTTATTCCCCACAAAAAGTAAGAAGAAAAAAAACTACTGACCCTAAACTTTTGATTTCTAATATATTGTTACAAAAGATATCTATTTTAAATAAAAGCTGTTCTTTCTTAAAACTTTTTAGTCATCAAAGAGTCCTGAAAGGTCCTCTCAGGTTATGAAATAATTAATCAGCATGTTTCCAATGGCATCGCTGTAAAAGATGCATTCTCCATCACTTATTTCCACAGCTCATGTTTTCTGGAGGTTTATTATTTTTGCTTCATATTTTTCATCAGTCCAATCCAAAAACACATTAAATGACAGTACAATCCACTGAAGAGAAGTATGTCCATTGCTCACAACCTCGCTTTAATTCCCTTTAATGGCACTGCTGTGAATAAGTTCTATAGCATTTGTGCGAAATTGCTAGTGTACTACAGTATGCACAGGAGACAGTTCACTTATTGAGTACTTAAAACCTTTAAACTTGCATTATATAGTCATTAAAAATAATCAAAACAGTTCATCTATCGAGGTTCACACAGAACCCTTTTATTTGTCAGAAAGAAGAGTGTCATATACACCTAGCATGACTTGAGGGAGAGTAAATCTTGGGCTAATTTTCATTTTTGGGTGAACTATCCCTTTAATTCATTGGGCCTACATTTGAATCGCAACTGAATGTGTTTTGTCAGTGTCCAGCTTGACAATAGCGCCTGGAAAAATGTGGTTTGGGGTCAATGTGTGTTCAGTGTTTCTTTCTTTTCTATTGTGTTTAGTAGAGGAGAGCTACTAAGCTCATGTGCCAGTATATATTAGATGAGACAGTTTGCATCATAATAAAAAAATATGCAGAGGTAAATGATCAGAAAGTGTCCCACTTTACCAGTATTCAGCCCCCCATATACAGTGTTCGATATTTAACATCAGAATAGCGATCACAGTTTGGTTTTCCGCTATTAATGTGTCTCTTTACTGAGAGGTTCTCTCGTATTGCGTAAGCTAGCTTACGCTACGGGAAAGATTCATCTTTTCTGAGAAGTTGAAGCCAAAAAATTATCCTGATAATTTTGTATCCAATGTCAACGCAGTTCACTGCAGCAGACCATGAGCGGGCTAGCTAGCAGCTCATTGGTTCGCTCAGGGAGAACTGCTACAGCCTATGAGGGAACTCGGTTGAATCTCGTGACCAATGAGAAGCAGACACGCTCCTCATTGCCGTCAGAGCCCGCCAACGGAGTGGCCCCGAGTCTATGATCAGGCGAGTTTCCCGCTGTTTTCCGATTTTCATCTCTTCAGCGAGGCTATACGCACCTGCTGATCTCCGAGAGGAAGCCGCGTGCGCCGTCGAGAAGGCATCTCTTAGCGAGCGTGTGGACAGAGTCTGAGGAGAGCCGGCCGTCTTCGCCACCTTCAGCCATCCTGCGAGCTAACGCCATCCGGCGACGTATCCTTACATTTGTATTTTGCTTGTGTTGTGTATTTTCACAAAAGAGCAGCGAGCGTCTTTTAAAGATGCCTCGCACACCTCATGCCGCTCCCCTCTCAGCGCCGGGAGTCCCGCTGTATGTGGGACGAGCCGCTTACAGCTGTGCCGACCGCGGCTAGCTTTCTTTACTCTACAAGAGAGCTAGCTTGCCCCGCGCATAGCTTCACCCGAAATGGGTTCATCAATGGTGTTTAGTCCCGCCGAGGCTGGTCCCTGTTCGCCACCATCACGCCCCTTTGATCTGCTCGCGCTCTGTGCTTGTGTCTTACTGCTGTGGCTCAGTGGTAAAACACAAAGCTTTTGGCGCGCCAGAGAGACCCGTGTTCGAATCCGGCTCTTGCAGATAATTTTTTAGCATACATGAGAAACGTCAGTGTGTTTTTTAACCCCCGAGGCCGGTCAGCATCCTCTAACGTTTCTCCTTCCTCGTCGAGCGGCCAGAAACGCCCGCATACATAGCTTCACCGTGAATGGGTTTGTGTTACTGTTGGTCTCGCCGAGGCTGGACCTGTTCCCACTAACATGCCCCTACTGTGCTCGCGCTTTTCAGCTTATTGTGTCTTACTGCTGTGGCTCAGTGGTAAATACAAAGCTCCTCGCGCCAGAGAGAACCCGGTGTCCGGTCTCTTGCAGATAATCTGTATGCAGCTCTGAGCTCGCGGCCAGCTTTCTTACGTTTCAGAAAGCGGCCGCGCTCTCCCGCGCACATGCGTCAGCGGCGACATGAGAGACGGAGTGTGTTTTCAGCCCGCCGGAGGCCGGTCAGCACCCACCTCTCTAACGTTTCTCTTCCTCGTTCTAGCGGCCAAATTGTCTATTTTGCAGCAACGAGCCTGTTTGTACATGAACGCCTGCAGTAACGCCGACAGATTCGATTGACGCCAATGCTGTTCAAGCACACCCCGTGTCTAACAGAGCCCACTCTCTTAGCTGGCTATGCCGCTTGAGTGTTATCTGTAACAGATGTGCCACGTCCGTGCTCACATCTTTCTTTCTGCCCGCTCTATTTCACGGCCAGGTCGCGTGCATCCCAGCCTCTTCAGTCTCGTGCCCGCTCGCAGCGCTCACGTCTCTACATGCACGCGACCCGCGCGCGTCAGGCTATATTTAGTCTCTGCAGCTTACAGCGCTCAGGTTTCCATCACGCACTTGCGCGCGCGTCACCTGTGCAGCCTGTATCAGGCGAAAATGTAATCAGGCATAAGTGCATAATGTCTGGTTTACACCAAACATACTATAAGTGTAGTATATGTGCCCACAGTTCAGTGTTCACTCCTATACTCAAGCACCACACTTGTGCCCGCTGCAGTCTCGTGCCCGCTTGCAGCGCTCACGTCTCTACATGCACGCGACCCCGCGCGCACCACAAGTGCAGCCTTTCAGGCTATATGAGGCTCTGCCGCTTACAGCGCTCAGGTTTCTATCACGCACTTCGCGCGTCACTTGTGCAGCCTGTATCAGGCTAAAACGCGATCAGGCATAAGTGCAGAATGCCTGGCTTACACCAAACATGCTATAAGTGTAGTATATGTGCCCACAGTTCAGTGTTCACTCCTACACACAAACACCACACCTGTACCACGCTCACACTGTAAGCGCGCTCACACACGTGCTCAGCCCGCTATGTGTATACACATACATGTGTTGTATACACACGCCTTTTGTGTAGAATATGCGCCCACATCCTGTGTTCGCCCATACACAAAGCACCACACTCCCTGTGCCTCTGTCAGAGCCCACTCTCAAAAAGCGGACACTTCCCCCTTGAGTGTAGGTCCCGTTGCCTAAACATTCTAGCGTGCCCACACACTGTGTCCAGCCCGCTATGTGCAACAATCAGGCCGATATAGCCAGTCACCCGCTAGTGTCACGCTTCTAAGCGTGGGAAGCTATCCCGGGAATCTCCCCATGGGTGCTAAGCACAATAAAATACGGCTATCTGTTACAGTTCCGTCGCCGCCCTCCACGCTTTCGGGCGCGGCCCGAAACTACAGTGATTTTAGAAGCAACAAACAGTCCTCCCGTTCGGCCTATCTTTAGCACCCCGTACGTTCACGAAGTGCATGGATACGGCGCTCGCCCCCTGCGGAGCCAGGGGCTGCGAATTTTGAACTATTTGGACGACTGGCTGATTTTGGCACAATCACAGACAGGAGCTACTGTCTCTTCGTACAGTCCTCCTCGACCATCTGAACACCTTGGGTCTCTCTGTCAACTGGACAAAGAGCTCGCTTCAGCCCTATCAGACGATTTCCTTCCTGGGAATAAGATCTAGACTCAGTGGCTACTGACGGCTCGCTTATCTACACAGCGCGCGCGCCGTGTTCAGCGTCTCGCCGCATCCTGTCAGATGGACACCCTCACACCTCTGAAAACTTTTCAGAAGGCGCTGGGTTACATGGCCTCAGCCTCCGCAGTACTTCAGCTGGGTCTACTGCGCATGCGCCCCTCAGCTTTGGTTGAAGAGCCGTGTGTCTCACCGTGCGTGGACCACGGGCCGCCAGCTGATCAAAGCTACGCAGACCTGTATTCGGCTCTGCAACCATGGCACAGTGGCAGAATGGTTTCAGCGGGGCGTGGCGCCGATGGGAACCGTCCCTCGCCTATAAGTCTTTTCGACAGACGGACCATCCAACTCAGGTTGGGGTGCGGTCTGCGGAGGGCTCACTCGGCCTCTGGCCACTGGTCAGTTTGAGGAGCTCTCTGCACATAATCTGTCTGGAGATGACTCGCGGTCGAGAACTCGCTCGCGTTTGTCCTTCCGCGGCATTCGGGTCACCACGCATTGATCCGCTCCAGACAATGCAGCCATACAGTCTCCAGATTTCGACCGTCAGCGCGGCGTCAGAATCCAGGGAACCCCTTCCTCGACTGACGAAATGCATTTTAGTTTGGTCCCAGCCACCTGCTCTGAAGAGCGCGACGCACGTGCTGGGCCACCTGAATGACGGCCCAGACAGGCTGTCCAGGAACCTCATCCTTCCGGGAGATGGTTCCTGCACGTCAATTGGTCCAGAAACTGTGAATCTTCGGCAGAGCAGAGGTGGATCTCTTCGTGCTCAGGAGAATGTTCACTGCCCAATACTTTTCTCAAGAGCGAGGACGCGTTAGCCCAGAGTGGCCAGCCGCCCGTCAGGCTTCTTCCTCCGGTCTCTGTTACCACAGGTTTTACAGAGGATCAGGGGAACACGCCACTCGGTGCTCCCTCATAGCCCCGCGTTGGGGAGAGTCAGACTCGGTTCCCGGACCTCGCCCAGCTGTCGCAGCGCCGCGTGGCCCATTCCAGCTCAGAGCAGATCTCCTCTCTCAGCCTGCGGGCACCATCTGGCATCCCCACCCTAAGCACTGGGGCGCTTCATGCACGGGTGATCAACAACTATCCGATGCTGATCACCCGGGGGAGAGTTAAACACGTTCATGAACGCCAGAGCGTCTTTGATGAGTAGCTCATGCCGTCAAAATGGTCTGCTGTGTTCTCAAAAAGGTGATCCCAACAAAAACCTAGACCCTCAACTGGGCCACGTGTCCTTTGCCTTGTCTTCCTTCAGGAGATGCTGGATAAGGGCAGGTCCCCATCCACTCTCAAGGTGTACGTGGCAGCTGTCCTCGCGGCGTTCGCTGAGACCACGCCGACACGCTCAGTCTCTGGGCAAGAGCGAGCTAGTCATCCGCTTCCTCCGGGGAGCTAGAAGGATGAACCCTCCTGCCGCCCTCGGTTCGTTTCTTGGATCTTTCTATAGTCTCGAAGCTATGGAAGCCTTCTCCGTGAAGTCCTTGCCAAGTTGGCCTGCAGACTGAAAATACCTCTCGCTATAAGACCGTTTCTGTTCTGCCCGTCATCAGAAAACGCGTGGCAGACCTTCACGCGCCTCAGCGCTGCGTGTCTGAGTTTGGACCCAATGACTACATAGTCTTCCTCAAACCTAGACATGGATATATGCTGCTAACGACCGGGTACCCCGTTCAGGGATCAGGTTTTTCCTGATTGGCTCTACCCATCCATAACGAATGTGACGCGCCAATCTCCTTTGTCCGGTTCGGACTCTGAGATTGTACACTAGCACGCTGCCCGCGTTGCGTCTCAGACGCTCTCCTACAGCTTTTGTTTCGTTCGTGAGCGCACCAAGGGTCTGGCCACCTTTAACAGACACTATCCTAATCTAATTGTGGACGCTATTGCTTCTGCTAATGCATCAAAGCACCTGTCATGCCCTTTGGGCATCAGGGCTCATTCCAACAGAGGCATGGCCTCACCGTGGGACATACCTGGTCCAGCGGCTTTTCCATTTTACAGGCATATATGCTGTGCAGCGGCAGGGGCTTCCCTTCCACCTTGTCAAGATTTTACCTTGCAGGCAAGTGCGACTGAGCAGCCTAGAGCTGCTTTCCAGCTCCTCAGTGTCTCAGCCTGCACTATCTGGTAGTCACACCCATACAACCGGCGTGCCTGCCCTGTTCTTCCTCGATGTGCTCACGCACTGAGCACCATCACGCGCCGCTTGCTGGCCCTTTTTTACTGTCACGTACATTAATTTCCCACTAGAAGGGTCCCCCGTGGGACTCCTCCCCGGACCATTGTGGATGCCTACGCGCTACTGGCGTCCACCAGGTGTTCCCGTAGCCGCAAGCCAGCTGGACGCAGCACGAGAGAACCTTTCGCAGGAATCGAATCGGTGACCTGTAAACGCTCGGGTCTCTTAGATGAGGGAACGAGTATTGCGTTCCCCGGCCGTGCTTGCGCTACCAGTGTTCTCGCTTCATTCAATGAAAACCGGAAAACAGCGGGAACCGCTGATCATAGACTCGGGCCACCTGTTGGCGGGCTCTGACGCAATGAGAGCGTGTCTGCTTCTCATTGGTCACCAAGTTCAACCGAGTTCCCTCATAGGCTGTAGCAGTTCTCCCTGAGCGAACCAATGAGCTGCTAGCTGAGCCCGCTCATGGTCTGCTGCAGTGAACTGCGTTGACATTGGATACAAAATTATAGGATAATTTTTTGGCTTCAACTTCTCAGAAAAGATGAATCTTTCCCGTGAGCGTAAGCTAGCTTACGCAATACTCGTTCCTCATCTAGAGAGAACCGAGGTTACGCTAGGTAACCCGATCGCGCCCTCCCCTCACACACACATAGGCCTACAGAACATAAGTGTGTAATTTACTCAAATGCCTTTCCTTTTATAGATCCAAACTGCTTGCAGATTTATAACTGTATTACCTCATTATGACTATAACAACAGTGTGTGCCGCACATGTGCGGCCCATGCTCCAGTCCTTTGGTTATGACAGTTGCGGCAAACGTGCGTGTATGCGTGTATTCACTAGCCTGTACTCAGTTTCGTTTATCACCAAGAGGGGGCGTAGTTCTGCAAAAACTTGAGACTTGCGTTATGCTCCTTTAAACAGTTGTAACATGCATTCTAAAAGCTTTACATTTTTTATTGTGTTTGTTTTGTGATCTCGTGTTTAAAAGAGTTTTAACTGTGAGATCAGCAGAGATGAACTGTTAGCTTACAA